>JAZBGY010000210.1:0-14100 GCA_037414755.1 Lydus trimaculatus | reverse complement strand
CCTAGCATTAAAATCTCTGTCTAATGAAAATAATACCACCAAAAACTGACACCATCCTACCTATACATATAGAGAGTCAAGACTGTGAAATATTTTATGATTTTGTAATTTTATCGAAATCGTAAAATTCCCAACAACTTTTCAGATTGTGTTACATTGTTAATTTCTAAATATATCTTTCAGGTTACAATTATTCTAAAAGATGTAAACGATATGTCACCAGAGTTTATAACACCAAATGAGACAACAATTGCTGAAAATATCCCATTAAATACGGTTGTTATGGCTGTGAAAGCGATTGATAAAGATGAAGGACGAAATGGATATATTGAATATTCACTAGTGAATGATCCAACAATAAATGGTGTTTTCTCTTTAGGACCAGTTGATGGTCTTTTACGCATCTCTGGACAGATTGATCGTGAAACAAAGAATAATTATACGTTAATTGTGACAGCTAGGGATCGTGGCGATCCGCCCAGATCAACGCAAATGAGGATTTTCGTTAAAATTCTAGATGAGAACGATAACAGTCCTGTATTTGATCCGAAACAATATAGTGCATCGATTGCTGAGAATGCATCAATTGGCGCTAGTGTCCTTCAGGTAAGGAATAATCAAATAAAATAAACAATAAAATTTAAAACAACAACGTTTTTGATTAATCGTCTTGTACTGTAGACTACAGTTTTAAAAAATAAATACAATGATGTTTCATATCTCGGTATCAGTTCAATTTTATTTGAAGTTGTAAAATAAAAGAGCTAATCGATCGTTCTGTGGATATAAAAGAAAAACGAAACGTGGAGAAAAAAAATAAAAAATAAAACAAAAACAAAATCTCCAACAGTTTATCCTCGTCAATATGACAGATTAATTGGCGACAACTCGCTTATTCTATACGATCAAAATGTTCGAGTCATGATTTCGAGAAACCTGCCTGACTGTTATTAAAATTAAATTTGGAACTTGTTTCAATACAAAACACAATCTTGAAAAAAAAAATAATCCCCTGCTCATCACTATATATGTATGAAATAAAACAAGGAGATAATCTCAAAATGAAAGCAAAAAATCTTCCCAACCATCTCAACAAATTTGTTATTGAACATTACAGGTATCTGCCACCGACATTGATGATGGCCTGAATGGTCGTGTACGTTATTCCATCAATTCAGGTGATACTAATCGTGATTTTAGTATTGCAGAAGATACAGGTGTGGTGCGTGTAGCAAAGAATCTCAATTACGAACGAAAATCACGTTATTTATTACAAGTGCGTGCTGAGGATTGTGCCGGTGATATAAATGGTGATATTGTACGTTCAGATACTGCGGAAATATCAATATCAGTATCAGATATCAATGATAATCCACCTACATTTCTGGATTCACCATATCTCGCCTATGTTATGGAAAATATTATACCACCGAATGGTGGTTATGTGATTACTGTTAATGCTTATGATGCTGATACATCACCATTTAATAATTTAGTACGGTATTTCATCAAAGAAGGTGATACGGATATTTTTCGTATAAATGCATCAACTGGTGAGATTTCTCTGCTAGGAGCCCTCGATCGGGAGATACAATCCGAATACACCTTGTCACTAGTTGCAATGGATACGGGTAAGTCATGCTTTTTTGGTTGTTGCTTTGTCATATCGGCCTCCAAATTTTGTGAGGTGTAAATTTGATTGACAGTTGTTGTTAGATTTCAATTTAGATAATTTAGAATTTTTGTAAAATAGTGCAAATTCCAATGATTATAAATAGCATGCGTTCGATCAAAGTTATTTACTTGTCAATATGGTTAATTTTTAGTTTCCGTTCTGCAGGATGTATTCTTCGGGTAGAATTTTTTCTTTTTATGTCCATATTAGCATATCTTGTAGTTGGTCGTACAATTACCATTTTTAAAAGATGACTTGTTTAAACTCTACTGATGGTCATTTAAGACATATAACTAATATTTATAATTTTTTTTTGTTTTTTATTTAATAATAATAAGATGTTGTAGCGTTTTAGCTGCTGTTTAATAAATAGGTAGAAACAAGTGTTCAATTAATTTGCTGCGCTTTAATTTTATTACCAAATTATAAGGAGAACAAAATTAATAAAAGTAGATTATCTTGTGTTAATACTTAATATCCATCGCAAATAATTACCATGTTCGGTTTTATATATAAAGAAAAAAAAATCCAAAGACCTACTAACATATTTTATAAGAATCGAACCAAAAAAAAATAATAATAAACGATCCTGCATTCTTGTATTGTGAAATTGTGCAAGTGCAATATGAGAGATATGGTCGGGATGTCCATCGTCTTTATTTCTTCGGATCGGCCTCGATCAGAGACCATCATCAACCGCTTTGTCTCTTCAGTTCGTTACGATCGGTAATGTAGATGCTAATCGCAGCATCGTGAGAACTTCGCTTCGTGACAATTCATGTTAGTTTAAGTGACGGCCGGCGGGGTACGTGCACGGCCGCCACACTGATACCACCACATCCACCCACTAGCACTGCTATATCTTTCTCCTTCCGTCTTAGAAGCAGCAATACGGCGGCGGTTCAATCATCACTATCAAAATTACCATTATCATCCACTAACTATATAAAACTAATAAATATAAATAAAGTATTTCTATATGTACGTACGTGTGTTACTATATATAAACCACAAATTCTTGGAATTTTTCCAGGATTCAATTCACTATCTTATTTTATGGATGCAAGCAAATGCCAAAGCTTTATCGTGGTTTATGGCATACATTAAACAAACGCATCAGTGCTTGAACGCGACTTGATAAATTCGGATTCGATGGTTCATTAGCAACTCACGCTGGGCGGCTCTACTCCAAGAGAGCTTTCACGATGGAAACGATGGATGTTTGTTTATTCATTTATTTTTATTTTTCTTCTTGTATATATATATATATATATATATATAAAGGAAATCAAAAGAGTTATTGGGTTCGTCCAGAACGAGTTTGCCGGAATCAGGCCGAGTAAAAGCACCCACGATTCAACTTCTCATTCGATTCAATTAAACAAAACGTCACTCTAAAACTCGCCAACATTGAAAACTACACAAACAGTGGCGGCTACCATTGCATTGATATATTCTTTTATTTATTTATTTATTTATTTTTGTTTTTCGAAAACAAAAGCAATCAATACATAAATCTATAGTTATGAAGTTTCATTAAAGGAACTGTATTGAAAATTACTAGGAAACAGGACACGTTACAAATATCTGACTAAAATCAGAAACCTCAATCAGTAATATCTATAAACTAGGTACATTACATTAAACAGAGACAAGACAGATCGTGCACTGCACGTATTGTTATACTTGCTTCAAGTTATTATAGATTTGAACTCGGGTCAAGTGTTTTCTTTCAAGCTGCTATTTTTTTTTTTGCTTCGATATTACGACAAACTCTGATTGCTATCGCTTAATATTTATCGCTCATTCTTACACCACCATCACAACTCTATCATATGATGCTTTGTTGAAAAAAAATCTAATCAAATCAAATTTTATTTTGTATCAACAATTAGTTTCTAGTTTAACCGACCATTGAAATCTCCTAAATTTTGTGTGTTTTTTAATTAAATATTTAGCGGATATGTAATATTCCGGTCGCACCTTATGCAAGATGGCACAATTGCGTGCATAAGCCATAACGGTTATTGCAGGTACATGCCTATATATGGCCCTATTTATCTATCGTAGACAACAGAGAGATATGACGAAGTCGACGGTTTCTTATTCATTCTCTCTGCTGTATGTAGTAGGTACATATCTATATAGCAATTCTGAGCCGGAGGGCGAACGAGCTCTCCAAGCACATATAACTAGGTTTATACTTTGAAATTCATTCACGGGTCAGATGGGGTCATCCGCCCCTTCAGGTAATGCAAATACAGCAACCAGAATTAAAATACTTGTTAGTATTGAATTATTCGATTATTGATATAATGATGGATTTTCAGAAAAAATCCAACAACAAAAAAAAAAATTACTTAAGTCTTGTTTTAAATGGTTTTGGTATCAATTAGACACGTCGACTTAAATACGTATTGTTTCCGTGATCAGGTGGAAAGGCTCGCTTTTACCTTCAGGCGAATTCCACATATTTTTGGCTCTGTTGATGTGGAATTGCGTGAATATTACCAGTTTCAGGTCAATAACCAACTAGTTATTAGTTTTTGTATTGAAATAAATGCTGTTGATATTATTATTATTATTATTATTATTAGTAAAATTGAAATGAAAATTTATAAACATCCTTATAGTTACATTGTGTGTGTATACAGTTGAGAATATGGCGTCGTTATTAGTGGACAGGTTCAAGTGATCATCTTGAGACTCCGCCCAATGGCCACCATCCGTCTTAATTCAAACTGGGAATTAAACTGCATTTATATTTGACATTGATGTCTCGATGAAACAAAACAAAAATGATAACATAAATTCCCGAATACAAAGCGATTATTCATCCCCACTGTTTGTAAGAGGTATATAGCAAAACCAACATTTAACCAAACTAAATGTTGAATTAATGTTGTTAATCAACAAACTGTGCACGAAAGAAATTTTAATTATTCCATTAAAACAATTAGGGAATTCTTGAAAATGTTAATTAAAGACGAAACAAATTATAAAACAACAAAACTTTATCTTCATTTTTTTCCTTTTCAGTTTTATTTTAAACGTAGTTTAAGCTTAAAAGCTCGAATTAAAAGAGCCCATAATCAAATAATTTAAAACGTTTTTGATAGAAAATTCCATTGTTTTGCGTGTTACTAATCTGAAGATTCAGCAATTTCAACGACACAAAGATGTGTGCGATAATTGAGTCTTCATTTATGTCACTACTTCTTCGTTTCGTACAATTTCATCGTTTTGCAATAAATTGAAATCGATTGGAAACGGAAATTAACTTCATTAGATAGAGGTGTTGTAGAATGCAAACGAAAATAAAATCGTTATATTGAATCATTGTTATAACTTTATAAATAAAAAAAAACATTAAAAACGCATCCTCGTTCACTACATAAAGATAATTATCATTCATGTATTTCAACAATGAAGGCCGTGGGATTTTAACAGCAACAGACAAGTCCAGCATTTTAAACACTGCTGTACAGACTGTCACTCATCAAATTTACATTCACAACATTGGACCGATGTTTCTTAGTATTGCAAAACGTTTATAGAATTGCCAGAGGTGTTCTAACAATTGTCATCATTTTTTTATTATTATTATTATTATTATGTTTGTTTCTCGTTTACAGGTTCACCACCATTAACTGGTACAGGGACTGTACATATAATTGTACAAGATGTCAATGATCATAGTCCTGAATTTAAACGACAATGTTATCATGCAACCGTTGCCGAAAATTCACCAATCTCAACATGGGTGTTAACACCAATTGCCACCGATAAAGATATTGGATTGAATGCTAAAATCCGTTATAGTTTACTAGGTGATAAAGTAGAACGTTTTCATGTTGATCAAGATACTGGTGTTATCACAACTGTAACATCATTAGATCGTGAAGAAACTGATGTCTATTATTTAACACTAATGGCACAAGATTGTTCACCAACAGAACCAAGAGCTACTGCTGTCAATTTAACAATAACTGTAACAGATGAAAACGATAATTCACCATCATTTTCATCATCAAAATATGAAGTTTATATCACTGATAAAACAGAATCAAATCAATTTGTATTTGGTGCTAAAGCAACAGATGATGATATTGGCATCAATAGTAAAATCACTTATTCATTAACTGGTGAACATGCCGACAATTTTACAATCAACCCTGAAACTGGTGTTATAAAAGCTCTAACACAATTATCAAAATCATCAGCAAATGTATTTAATTTAGAAATTGAAGCTAAAGATAGTGGACGATATCCACGACGTGCTAGTACAGAATTACGTGTTTATTTAAAACCCGATCATCTATTTCCAATATTTACATCACCAGCCAAAACACAATTTATTCTAAAAGAGAATGTTGAAGCTGGCAAATTGGTAGCACGATTTCGTGCTACATCACCGAAAAAAGGTCCAGCTGGTAATGTACGTTTTGCAATAGCCGGTGGTAATATCGGTGATGCTTTAATTATGGATAAGACAAATGGTGAAGTACAAGTTGCCGGAAATGGTTTAGATTATGAAACAACACCACAATATGAAGTATGGATTGAAGCAAAAGATTCTGATCTACCACCATTAAGGACTGTGTTAAAACTAACAATTAATGTGACTGATGCTAATGATAATCCACCAGTTTTCGGTAATCTTCTCTATAATGCATCGATTTTAGAAGAAGAAGCTCCACCACAATTAGTTGTTAAAGTAACAGCAAGTGATATAGATTCAGCTGAAAATGGTCAAATAACATATCGATTAGTTGATGATTTCGAAGAGGCATTCGAGATTGATTCAGAAAGTGGTGAAATCTACACGAATACTCGATTAGATCGTGAAGAAATCGCTAATTACGAATTAGTAGTTAAAGCATTAGATCAAGGTGTGCCGCAATTAACCGGTACCGCAACTGTCCTCGTTACCGTTTTAGATAAAAATGATAATCCACCTAGATTTACACGATTATTTAGTGTAAATGTAACAGAGAATGCTGAAATCGGTTCATTTGTTATACGTGTAACAAGTTCAGATCAAGATATTGGTGAGAATGCAAATGCAACATATAGTTTTACCGAAAATCCTCTAGAAAAATTCAAAATTGATCCAATCAGTGGTAATGTAACAGTTGTTGGACATTTAGATCGTGAACAACAAGATGAATATTTATTGAAAGTAGCAGCTGTTGATGGTGCCTGGCGTGCTGAAACACCTTTAACAATAACAATTCAAGACCAAAACGATAATGCACCAGAATTTGAACATTCTTATTATAGTTTCAATTTTCCTGAATTACAAAGAGATATTGTATTTGTTGGACAAGTTACAGCAACTGATCGTGATAAACAAGGACCTAATTCTGTTATCAGTTATTCATTACAACAACCATCAGATTTATTTACTGTTGATCCAGCATCAGGTGAAATTTTCAGTAAACGTAGTCTACGTTATAAATACACACAATTAGAATCATCCCCTGAAAATATGTATTCGTTAACAATACTTGCAACTGATAATGGTAAACCACCAATGTCATCCGAATGTCTTGTAACAATTAATGTAGTTGATGCTAATAATAATGCACCGAAATTCGAACAAAACTCATATTTATCACCGGTACCTGAAGAAGCACCAGAAGGTCAATTATTACTTCAAGTTAAAGCTACAGATTCTCTTGATTTTGGTGTCAATGCTGAAATTGTCTATTCAATAGTTACAGGAAATGGTTCTAGATATTTTACAATTGATAAAAATTCCGGTTGGATTAGTCTTAATGAGAGAGTAACAGGTGTTGGTAGGGTGTTTAATTTACGTGTACGGGCTACTGATCGTGGTATACCACCACAACAAGATGAAGTTACTGTTACATTGATTATTACTGGAGAAAATCGATATACACCAGTTTTTACAGCATTAAGTTATCAAGTAATTGTGCCAGAAAATGAACCTTTAGGTTCGACAATTTTAATTGTGAATGCTACTGATGCTGATGATGGTCCAAATGGAATGATTCGTTATCAAATATCGGATGGTAATGATCGTAAAGAGTTTGAAGTTGATGCTGTTACAGGCGCTGTTACAATTCTACAACCATTAGATTACGATACAATTCAAGAATATCGTTTAAATATTACAGCAACAGATTTAGGATTTAAACCAAGGAAAACTATAGCTATGTTAACAATAACACTAACAGATATCAATGATAATTCACCGATATTTAATCAAACGATTTATGAAGCATACATTTCGGAAAATCTTCCACCAAATAGTTTTGTATATCAAGTGAAAGCTACTGATATTGATTCACCGAAAAATGCTATTATTTTATATTCAATTCAAAATGGTATCGATAAGGATTCGTTTGAGATCGATCGAAAAACCGGCCGTATCACAGCTAAATACAGTTTCGATTATGAAGAGAAAGATCTTTACATTTTAACTGTGATTGCATCAAATCCAGATTCACCGATGTCGAGTACAGCCCAAATTAAAGTCCATATTCGTGGTGTTAATGAATTCTATCCGCATTTTATCCAACCAGTTTTCCATTTCGATGTATCCGAATCATCAGAAGTTGGTACAAAGATTGGTACAGTACAGGCAACAGATCAAGATTCCGGTGATGATGGACGAGTTTATTATCTATTTGTTGGTTCAAGTAATGATCGTGGTTTTAGTATCAATCCTGAAAGTGGTGTTGTTAGTGTTTCACGGCATTTAGATCGTGAAACACAAAGTCGTATTGTTTTAACTGTAATGGCGAAGAATGCTGGCGGTATACGTGGCAATGATACAGATGAGGCTCAAGTGATTGTAACAGTTCAAGATGGTAATGATCCACCTGAATTCCTTCAAAATCTCTATGAATCTGAAATATCTGAAGCTGCTAATGTTGGTAGTAAAGTAATAATTGTTAAAGCTGTTGATAAAGATGTACGACCGCAAAATAATCAATTCAGTTATTCGATAATTGGTGGTAATTTAGAACAAGCATTCAAAATCGATCCACAAACCGGTGAAATAGAAACAGCTCGATTATTAGATCGAGAAACAATTCCAATTTATTCGTTAACTATTGGTGCTATCGATACAGGATTACCACCACAAACCGGTACAACTACCGTTAAAATTCATATAACTGATGTTAATGATAATGGACCAATATTTGAGCCGCCACTAATTGTTGGAAAAGTTCTAGAAAACGAACCAGCTAATACTAAAATCATGACATTAGTGGCTAAAGATCCAGATCTACCACCAAATGGAGCACCGTTCACTTATAAACTAATCGGTGGTAAACATCGTGATTATGTTAAAATTGATAAACATACTGGTGTTGTAGTAACAACGAAAACATTAGATCGTGAATTAACACCACAACTTGATATTTTGGTAGAAGTAGAAGATAGTGGTAGTCCACGTATGAGATCACAACATTATGTTAAAATTGAAGTGTTAGATCAGAATGATAGTCCATCAAATTCACGATCTGTTCATATTTTAGTTTATGTATTTAATAGTGAATTTCCAATTGGTAAAATTGCCGATGTTCATCCAAATGATCCTGATATCACTGGTGATTACAAATGTAAAATCTTACAAACACCTCCAATTTCTGGTGTTTTATCAATACCATCTGGTTGTAATTTACATGCATCTAGAATAACACCAGGACAAGGTTATTCGTTATCAGTTTCTGGTAATGATGGTAAACATTCAGATGTTATATCGACTGTTACTGTTGAATTTATAACTTTCACCAATCAAACTGTTGAAAATTCGATAACAATACGTATTGGCAATTGTACAGCTCAACAATTCCTCGATCAATACTATCGTGGTCTGTTGGATATTCTAAAAGTGAGTTTAAATCCTGGCGAAACGATCCTACTTTATGGTCTTTACGATATTGAAAATAATTTAGAAATAACGGTTGCAATCAAATCGGGTATTAATTACAAAAGTAAATCTTACGTGATTGAGAAATTCTCAAAAAAGAAAGAATCAATGATTAGTTTATTCCAAACGGATGATATCAAAATCGGTTATTCACCTTGTAATGATGACACCTGTGAGAATGGTGGAATATGTACGGAAGAGATTACAGTAAAACGTTCTACGAAAATCACTGATAGTCAAAATATTGTTTTAACATCACCACTAGTCATACACGAATACAATTGTCAATGTGCTGAAGGTTTCATAGGTCAAAACTGTAATAAACGACAAGATCCTTGTCTGCCAAATCCATGTAAATCAGGCGGTCAATGTAGGCGACAAGGTTTCAATTTCCATTGTATTTGTCCACCATCATTGGATGGTCGATATTGTGAACAAGAACGTGGTGATGCATGCTCAGAGAATCCTTGCCAAAATGGTGGATCATGCCGTCAAAGTCCTGATGGTTCATCATTCTTTTGTTTATGTCGTCCCGGTTATCGTGGTAATCAATGTGAAGCACTTGCTGATTCTTGCCGACCAAATCCTTGTCTTTATGGTGGTTTATGTGTTAGTCTTAAACCTGGTTATAAATGTAGTTGTATAGATGGACGATATGGGCGACATTGTGAAAAATCAACATTTGGTTTTCAAGAATTATCATTCATGGCCTTTCCTGCCTTGGATGCTGCTACTAATGATATTACTTTTATTTTTTCAACAACAAAATCAGATGCATTACTGGTTTATAATTATGGCTTACAAACCGGTGGTCGTAGTGATTTTGTTGCTGTTGAATTGGTTAATGGAAAAGCTGTATTTAAATTTGGTGGTGCTCGAACCGCAGTTACTTCAGTCAGTGTTGGTGGAAAAACAAATAATCTATCAGATGGTAATTGGCATAAAATCATAGCAACAAGAAATGGACGGGTAGCTTCGTTAAGTGTTGCGCCTTGTACTGAACATGGGGATGTTTGCGAAGAATGTCGACCTGGGGATGCTACCTGTTATGCTGACGATATAGGACCAGCAGGGTAAGATTCTTTTTGATTATTATTATTTTTCATTAATACCATTTTGAATTACAGCACTTTAAATTTCAATAATCAGCCTTTACTGATTGGTGGCTTAAGTAGTGCTGATCCCGTCCTGGAGAGACCTGGTCAGATCCATTCCGATGATTTAGTTGGATGTGTCCATAGTGTTTCTGTGAATGGTCGTCTATTAAATTTGAGTAATCCACTACAATCTGAAGGCATTCAAAATACATGCAGCCGAAAGGGTTCTTGTACAGGAATTGCCTCTGATCCTTGTCTCGGTTTTGGTACATGTCACGATCGTTGGAGTACAGTCAATTGTAATTGTGGTGGAAATCTGATAGCTCCAAATTGTCATAATGCTCTTCAACCGATTAGTTTGAGTGAAGGTGGATTTGTTGAATTTATAATATCGAAAAAGCACAAACGAATGCAATTATTAGAATCACTCTATCGTGGCTCAACATTATGGCATCAACATCGATCACGACGAGCTGTAACTTTTACCAATCCAAACGATAATACACCACCAGCAAAAACGATTAGTATCGTTTTCCGTACTATCCGTTCAGATGGTATCATCTTTTATGCAACAAGCAACAAACAATATACCTCAGTTGAATTAATCAACGGCCAAATAGTGTACATAAGTAAATTATCGACTAGTGTTAATATGACTGCTGCTCATCCAACTATAACAGATGGACAGTGGCACAATTTGACTCTACAATCACATAGTCGTGGTTTAGAGATTTTATTGGACAATTCACGTATCGGTGATGAATTAGATTCAGCTGGTGTTCATGATTTTCTCGATCCGTATTTAACATATTTTTCAATTGGTGGTGCTCAACGAACTTTCTATTACGCCCGCAACTCGGTACCACAACCATTTGAAGGTTGTTTTGCAAACTTCTCAATAAATAACGAAATTCAACCGTTCAACGGTTCCGGAAGCATATTCCATCAAGTCGTATATAAAGGGAAAGTTGTTAAAGATTGTAATGGTCCTATTGGTGTTGGAGCAGCTGCAAATCCAGATCCTCTCAGTATTGGAATAACGCTAGTCATCGTTTTCTTTGTGGTGTTACTTGTTGCCATATTAGTATCATTTGTAGTGTTTAGATTGAGAAAACAACACAAAGAGAAAGGTGGTGCTCCAGCAAGTCCTTCTGGTAAACAAAATGGTGGTGCAACGATGTTAAGTGGTAATGGATTGAATGCCGTTAATGATAATGTATTGAGTCGTGGTTTACATTCTAATGATAATTCGATGGGTTATCATTCAGAAAATGGAGATGTTATTAGAGGAATAAGTGGTCATGCACTTGTAGGGCCAGAATTGTTATCAAAAAAGTACAAAGAAAGAGATTTAATACAAGGAGAGGTACCGAGACCACAACGACCTGACATAATTGAAAGAGAAGTTGTTAAAAATCCTCCTATACGTGAAGAACAACACCATCCTCCAGTACCACCAAATTCTAATCATAATCATGATCATAATACGAATGATCTAAATTCAGAAATTCCAGAACATTATGATTTAGAGAATGCTAGTTCTATTGCACCATCCGATATTGATATTGTTTATCATTATAAAGGTTATAGAGAAGCTGGTGGTGTACGTAAATATAAAGCAACTCCACCACCAGTTGCCGGTTATCATCATAAACATACTGCAGCTCAAGCACAAGCACAACACCGTCATTCACCTCATCATCCAACTGGTTATCCAGCACCACGAGCTCCACCAGTTACTAGTCCCGCTTCAAGACCTCATCAAAGTACACCTCTAGCTCGTTTGAGTCCAAGTAGTGAAATGAGTGCACAACAACCACGAATATTGACATTACATGATATTAGTGGTAAACCATTACAAAGTGCCCTTTTAGCAACTACATCCAGTTCAGGTGGTGTTGGTAAAGATGTTCTACATAGTAATAGTGAACGTAGTTTAAATAGTCCTGTAATGTCACAGTTGAGTGGTCAAAGTTCTAGTAGTCGAAAAGCAGCAGCAGCCCCACCACCTGTCAATAATACACCAATGGGTTTGACAGCTGAAGAAATTGAACGTTTAAATTCACGTCCACGTACATCTAGTTTAGTATCAACATTAGATGCTGTATCTAGTTCAAGTGAAGCACCAAGAGGTGGTAGTAATAATCATTTGAGTCATATGCACCATTCACCAGTACCAGAAACACATCATAGTTCAACAACAACAGATGAAAGTGGTAATGATAGTTTTACATGTTCAGAAATTGAATATGATAATGCTAGTTTAACTGGTGATAAATATAAAACAAATGAACCAGATACTAGACGTAATGATTCTAGTTCTGGTAGTAAAAGTAATATACCACCACCATCATTTGATGGTTTCGATTCATCATATCGTGGTTCAATGAGTACATTGGTTGCATCAGATGATGAATTAGGTGGGCCGATGTATCATCGTACATCAACAGCATCACCATCAACCACAGCATTAGGTTGGGATTATTTGCTCAATTGGGGACCGAATTTTGAGAGTTTAGCGGGTGTTTTTAAAGACATTGCCGAGTTACCTGATTCTGTCAATGGACGTGTATCGTCATCATTACGATTAACGAATGCTCCTAAACCATCCGAAGAATATGTATAGAATTGATTTGATTTTACAATTTTATTTTATTTTTCCAATTAGTGATAATTTTTCCCTCGAAACACGAAAAGACTTTTTAAACAAATTTTTATAAACCTTGTATCAAGGCTTTAATGTAATTCCTCTTGCCATATTTTTGTTTGTTTTTTTTGTAATTTTATTATTTTTGTAAATTAATTTAGACAAAAGATGTCCTTCCTCAAACGAATTGTACATAGATTTTACACTAAAAAGCCATTGTAGAAATGAATATTAAATTAATAAAACTAATTGTAAATTTTTTATTCTTGTTTTTTATCCAAAGTAGCACTCTTTACCTGTTCAATTTTTGCAAGAACAATGCAAATTGACACCTTGAAGACCTCTGTTGTGATATTGAGAAGATGTGTGTGAATCGAAATTTTCCTAAATCAGCACCTACAATAAACTATAAAAGGTCTAAATAAAATACTTTCCAAGTGCTATTTCAATTTACCAAAAAGAGGTATTACTGGTTGCAGTAGACGATTAGCAAAATTAGTAATCAATGAAATACTAATAAATTTAATTAATGATTTAAAGTTGTTTAATAGACTTTTAAATACGGATTGCAATTATAAAGAAGAGTTGTCCATGTCCAGATTCCCCCAACAGATTCTACGTTGGCATGCGGGAATTTCCCAAACCGAATCGTAATTATTCGCATTTATCCTCTATTTGCTATCTAGACAGTTTATTGATAAGCAGTTCCCACATCTAAACAATATAACTTTTTCCTCAATAATTTTATAAACGGAAAATATGGATGATTCCA
>JAZBGY010000209.1:20366-82720 GCA_037414755.1 Lydus trimaculatus | reverse complement strand
ACGTGAACCGAAAATTGTTAATGGTCCACAAATACTTGATAAATATGTTGGTGAATCTGAGGCAAATATTCGACGTTTATTTGCTGAAGCTGAAGAAGAAGAAAAACGCGTATGCTTCTAATTATTCTAATTTTTTGTGTGTATTAAATTTAAAATAGAAAATTGTTAAATTTTAGGCTGGACCAAATAGTGGTTTACATATCATTATCTTTGATGAAATTGATGCAATTTGTAAACAAAGAGGTTCAGTTGCTGGTAATACTGGTGTACATGATACTGTTGTCAATCAATTATTATCAAAAATTGATGGTGTTGAACAATTAAATAATATTTTGGTAATTGGTATGACGAATCGTCGTGATATGATTGATGAAGCATTATTACGTCCAGGACGTCTTGAAGTACAAGTTGAGATTAGTTTACCGAATGAGGATGGACGTTTTGAAATTTTAAATATTCATACAAGTCGTATGAAACGTTACAAAAAAATCAGTCAAGATGTTGATAATCGAGTAATTTTTATCAATTCACTCTATCTCTATCCTGAAATAATTGATTTTTTTTTTTTAAATTTAATCAGGAATTGGCACAATTAACTAAAAATTTCTCTGGTGCTGAAATTGAGGGTTTAATACGTGCAGCACAATCAACAGCAATGAATCGTTTAATAAAAGCATCAAATAAAGTTGAAGTTGATCCTGAAGCAATTGAAAAATTATTAGTAACAAGATCAGATTTCTTGAATGCTTTAGAAAATGACATTAAACCTGTAATTCTATATTTAATAACAAAAATTAATTTAATTCAACAAATTATTATTATTATTTAAAGGCATTTGGTACAGCATTAGAAACATTACAACAATTCTTATCACGTGGTATTATCAATTGGGGACCACCAGTTAGTAGTATTTTAGAAGATGGCATGTTATTTATACAACAAGCTAGAGCAACAGATACAGCTGGTTTAGTTTCTGTATTATTAGAAGGTCCACCAAATTCTGGTAAAACAGCATTAGCGGCACAATTAGCCAAAAATTCCGATTTTCCATTTGTCAAAGTTTGTTCACCAGAAGAGATGGTCGGTTTTACAGAAACAGCCAAATGTCTCCATATTAGAAAAGTAAATAATTTGATAATTTTGTAAATTAATTAATTTAATTAATGAATTAATTAGGTATTTGATGATGCTTATCGTTCCACATTAAGTTGTATATTAGTTGATAATATTGAACGATTACTTGATTATGGTCCAATAGGTCCACGTTATTCTAATTTAACATTACAAGCACTTTTAGTATTATTGAAAAAACAACCACCACCTGGTAAAAAATTACTTGTTCTATGTACAAGTAGTCGAAGGTAAATTTATTTTTTTTTATTTTCATTTTTATTGAAAATATAAACAAAAATATGAAATTATAGACAAGTATTGGAGGATATGGAGATGTTATCAGCATTTACTGCCATCTTACATGTACCTAATCTATCAAAACCTGAACATTTATTAAATGTTTTGGAAACTTCAGATGTTTTCAATCAACAAGAATTGAAACAAATCGCTCAACAAGTTCATGGAAAACGGTAAATTTTTTTTATCAATTTGTTCTAATGCTCTAATCAATAAAAATCGTTGTTTTTTTTTCTATTAGGATATTTATTGGTATTAAAAAATTATTGGCTCTGATTGATATGTCGCGTCAAACTAACGAAAAAACTCGTGTTATTAAATTGATAACGAAATTGGAAGAGGATGGTGCTCTGGAAGATCCGGGTATGGCTTAAATTTAACAATAAAGATTGTTATGCACATTCCTGAGTATATTTTGGCAATATTACGACAATTAGTCAATTGTTATTAGGTCAAAAATTATAAATATATGTGGTCTTATAGAGTATTAATATTTAATTTCCAATATTATTATTATTTAAATTATTATTATTATTATTATTATTTTAATGGTATATAGATAAAGATGGATATTTTGTGTTATTGTTACAATTTTAGCTGAAAGTAGTTGGAGACACCATTAAAGAAATTATCAAAATTATAATCCTATCCTCAGTGTTGTTATTTGTGATAAAACAGTTTCAAACCTGTCTTTATATAATCTTCCTGTAACATTCTGTAGAAAAGCTGGAATTTCTAAATTTGGAAATTCGTTTCTACAGTTTGTATCTGTGCTAACTTGTAAATTGTAGTTTAGATCATCATGCTTTATTTTAATTTATAAAATTATGTAAAATAATTTTTATTTTAGATATGAAAGAATATTGTTGTATGATTGTTGAGTTGATAATTAAATAAATTAGCACGAAACCGTGTTTTTTTTCTATTAATTACTCCCCGATTTGCTGTTTTTTTTTTGGGGGATGATACGGTTTACCTACAGAAAAACAACAAAATTTCCCATCTTAATTATGATTGTTTCAATTAGACTGAAGCATCGTTTCTTGTTATTTGGTCTTGCAAATTCCTGTCGGAGAAAAACGTGGACATTTTTCAAATGCCAATCTATAAGCGGATTATCTTTATTTTAATGAAATTGCTTTGAAAATACTAATGATCGGTATCAAAGGTTAGGGCAATTTTGTGCACAAAATTCCACCGTTTATTGTTTATCTTGTAATAGATACGCCGTAGAGATCAATTTCTAAAGAAAATGGCTTTTCGAATTTATCAAAGTTTTTCTCTAAATGATACAATAAGAGATTTATAAAACAAAAATCCTCAGTTTTGTGTGAGTCACCTATTTTAAAGTTGAATTATTCTAATTGCCAATAATAAAACCCATATTTATCACACAACTCTCTACTTTGCAAGTGATTCTAGAACGATTTTATCAAAACAGCGCAAATCCATCCAGCAATTTACAATAATTTTATTAAAAATCTTTAAAAACCTTAATTTTTTTCCTCAAATAAATCGCGCCAAAATTTTGAAAAAATAAAAACAAATGAAAAAAGGTCATTGTTAACTGGATTTTTTATATGTAAATAGATTTTTATGGTATCTACAAATTATTGTTAAAGCGTGTTAAATAAGATTATGGATCAATAAAAACCGTAATTTCTATCCACTACCCTTGATTTGGGGCAATGGTGAAGTTTAAAGTATTCGAAAAATGTTTTCAGTGATTTTCCGGTGCTACAATTAGTACATATTATTGTCATTTTGTTTATTGTTTTCCATGGCATGGCTATCTATAATTTTGCAACAATCCACCATTCAATTCGTTATCTCGTTTTTACATAAGTAATTTTATGAAATTCGAATGAAATTTGAGGCAATTCTGAGAATTCTATCAATTTCTTTGTAAAAACTATCACAGGTGTAAAGATATAGTAATGTGCGTTTATAACAATAATTGCTAGAGACAGGTGTGGCATTAGTTCATCTTAATTCAAATTAAGAAATTCAGTTCAATTCCCAATAATTCAATGAAATCATGAATTAAAGTCTAATTGTATTGGAGAGTTTTTTTAAGATTACGCTAATAGAGGGATGTTAGCATTAGATAATTGCAATTATCATCAATTTTTTTGTTCTTTTAAGGAGAATTTTCGTTAGTTTTAATAGAAGCGTGCGCAGCTGTACGGCCGCCGTCGTCGTCGCCGTGTATATTTCAGCCACCCTGCCGCAACACGGACAATACCAAAACCGCTCTCGCTCCACTATACAACAACTCTCTCGTCGTTGGTGTCGTCGGATTCATATATTTTGCTGACTTTTCATTAAATATAGTTGTGTGTGCCCTTATATCACTACAATTATTTCCAAAAAAACAAAAACAACAACAATTTCACAACAAAAAACATATCACAAACAATCTATAGTAGATAACGTGCGGAAAAACTGTAATGCGAAAAGCTTCGTCGCTCTTTAAGAAAATTTGGTAAATTGGTAGGAGCGTAAACTGGGGTTTTTGGAGAGATTTGCAAAACAAAACAAAAAAATTGTGATTAGTGTGTTTTCGGAAAAATAACAAAATTTACCACCAGATCGGGCAGGTAACAAAAAAAACAACAACAAGGTATAGTTTTGCATGCATGCGGCTGCTGCTGCTGCTAGTGCCGGAGAACCGGAGAGCGCGCAGCGTGGATTTATTATAATCATCAGGTCCGTTGATCTCTTTTATTTAATTACAATCAAACTAAATAATAATAATAATTAAACAAACAAAAGAACTACAAGTCTACTACAACTTTATTTATACAAAAGAAAATTGCATAAAGTTCTACTTTATCTCATCATTTTACATTGTTAAAGTAATACAAGTTTGGCGCGATAATTTATGTTGAAATTATCGAATATTTGTTGATTTTTTTTAATTAATTAAATCGAGTGATAATAAGATGAATTCGATAAAGAATCGCGACCGTATCTTGGAGGCAATAGACCAATTACGTCGTCGCAAAGCCCGTCCAGATATCCAACGTATTTGTAATTATTTATTTCGAAGATTTTCAATAAATTCCGCTGAGGCACGTAGTGATCTACAATGGTGTGTTGAAAACGATATTGTATTGAAAGTTGAATATAAAGGTAGTATTAGTTATCGGAATGCGGCGAAAAAGTTCTCCCATATGAAACGTAACAACAGTAACAACAACAACAACAACAGCAATAATAATAATAATAATAATAGTAATAGTAGTAATAATGACAATACGACGATAGATGACATAACAACTGACAATAATACAAAAGTGAATCGTAAATTTACACAATTATTAACAAACGCATTCGGTGAATTAATTATTCAAGAACCTGATTATCTAGAATACGGTGTACCATTAGATGAGATACTTAACAATATTTTATCGAAAGACAGTGTCCGTTATACACGTAAATACATAACGATATTAATCGAAAAAGAAATCGTAAATGGTAATTTAATTAAAATGGAAAATAATAATTTATTAATGGGGCCAAATAAAGACGATAATAGTAGTAATAGTGGTAGTGAGAATAATAATAATAATAAGAACAACGCCCCCACAATTACACAACAACAACAAACAGAAATTATCGATATTTGTAATAAAACAACACCGATAACTAGTCCGAATAATAATAATAATAATAATGATGATTTTGACGCGAATTTATTATTGAATAAACAAAAGAAGAAATCTAAACCGAAAAAACACAGTAATTCAATGGATAAATCATCAGAAAATAATCATGAAATTGATGAAAAGAAAAATGAAAATAATGGAAATTTACGGATTGGTGTAAGACGCAAGGTTAGTATTTTTAATATATGAAAAATCCAATTAATCAGTGGCGCGCATTCAATTTTCTAAATTATTAATAAAAACTAATTGAAACAATAATGGTAATTTCATCAATAAAAATATAGATTTAATTCAATAATTTTGAAGATTTGACTTCCGGATAATCCAAAATTTAAAAAAAAAACAATTGAATTTTGGGCATTTAAATTTTGACAGTTCCCATAACCTCACATTATTCAATTGTTTTTTTCGTATTATTACCAATATTTTTAATGTTGTTGTTGTTTTGTTGTTAGAGGGCAAAGAAGGTGTTTGATCCATCTGATAATCATATACCGAAGAAACGTGGCCGTCCGGCTGGTTCATTAAATCGTGCCACAATTGAGAAACAATTAGCTAAATTAAGTGATGATAATAATAGTCGACCAGAATCAAGAACATCATTGAATGGTCGTGAACAACAGGGTGGTGTATGTTCTGTTTGTCATCTACAAAATAAAAAGGGACCTAATGATAAAATGATAGCATGTCGTGAATGTAGCAATAAAGGTATTTGTGTGTGTGTGTGTGTTTGCACATTTTTAAATAAATAGCCAGATTGTTCTAATAATGATTTTCGTATTCACAGCTCATTATAGTTGTTTGAATGGTGATGATATGATGTTGAGAATGTATCCGGATAATACATGGCAATGTCCACATTGTAAAACTTGTATCATTTGTTTTGAAACATCAGATGCTGTAAATTTTATTATTATTAAACAATTTTAACGAATAATTCTAAAATGTTGTTAATATTTCAGGGTTGTCTTGTAGTATGTTCAGTATGTGCTGATGCTTATCATACAACATGCCATCAACCTAGAATATCAGATAAAATCAAATCAACAACAAAATGGTTGTGTATTAATTGTGAAATGCCGGAAGAATTGAAAATCAATGAAATCCAACCGAATTTAAATACAACACCAACAACAACAACAAATGATAATAATAATAATAGCAATAATAATCGATCATCATCACCTTCAATATCTGGTAATACATCACCATCATATCAATCACCACCATTATCACCAACACCACCACCACCACAATTAAGTCCACAAAACGATACACAACATATGATGATGATGATGATTAAAGATGAATCTGGTGGTGGCATATCAGATACACAAAGCAATAAAGATTCAGATGATGATAATAATAATAATAATAATAACAATAATAATAATAATATTGATCCATCTATACCGGATGCAACAAATTGGACATGTGAAGAAGTTTATCAATATTTTGCTCAATACTTCCCAGAAGAAGCTCACATTTTCCGTGATCAAGTATTTATACAAATATTCTTATTATTTAAACAATTAATAATAATTTGGTTAAATTACAGGAAATTGATGGTCGTTCTTTATTGTTATTGAAACGTATCGATGTTTTAACAAATTTGAATTTGAAATTAGGACCGGCTTTGAAGATCTATCGACATGTTGTTAAATTGCAAGTACGTCGGGATGATCCGAAATTGTATTGGTTGTAATCATTACAAATTGTTTAATTGTTTAATATGCACATTTAATTTTTTATAAAAATAGTTTAACACACAAATAAAAATGTTAATTAGTTTATTGTTTCGAATATTATTTAAAGCATCATCATATTTTCAGCTAAAGCTAAATTAAATAGGAAGATTTCCGATAAACCACTCAATTTCTTCGATCTTAAATCATTAACAGTCATCATCCGACCATCTGCACCGTTTGTTGTTATTGTTGTGGCGAAATTGTGTAATTCTTCCAAATATCTATCAGTATACTTGGAGATTTCTGTTTGTATTTGAGAATCATTCGATTCACTTAATGATAATTTCATTAAAACGATTGCCAGATCTTTATGGATTTTAGCAGTTGTCATTATTTCTGTAAAATGGATGATTATTATTAGTTTGTTGTTTGGTATTTGCAATAACAATAACACCTTCAGCTTGTGGTGCAATATGGATAATTTGCTCCTCTATATTGATGAATAAATCATACGAATTCTCGTCTTTTTGTAAGGATTTATTACAAGTTGCTGAAATGTAATGCGATATAAATTTCAATTCTTTGGTATTTTCAACGAATGGATAAACTGTTTCTATTGATTTTCTATAATTGATCAAATTTATTACTGAAAAAACCGCCTGAAAATACAATTATACTGAAACTTGCATTATATCCTGGAACGCTGACTAAACATGCAACCATCAGATATTAGAAACGAGAAAGATTAAAAAGAGATAAATTGGTACCACTTCTCCATCTCTCTTCAATATAAAATTACAGTTGATTTGTCAGCGTTCCTCAAAAATTCTATTATTTACTACAAAATTACCCTTTGAAGTACATCTATATCGGAATGGTATAATAATAGTCGCCTTTTTAATAATATACCAATATAAATCAAGATTATTTCATAATTAAAACATTTAATTAAATCTAAAAATAAAAACAACAATTAATGTTGGCAATACTGGTTACCTGTGAAGTTCCCCTAGAATAACCTTTTAAATTTGCGCGCGTCACTACACGATTCAAGTCACAGGAAATGGTGGTACCATTCTCTTGTAAATTACATGTACCGGATGTAAAACATTTTAAATATAATTTAACAACATCAACAGGATTTTGATTGTTCTGATAAACTAATGAGAATATCTGTGATAATTGTCGATATTTATCTGGATCATATTCTTTACTAATTATCACAATATTGGATTGTTTATTATTATTATTGTTTCTTTTGATATAAATGAAATTATTTGATTTTTTTAAACAAATATAGTTGAAAATGAAAGTTGTTTGTATGAGACATTTTTTAATATCTTCTGTTATTGTCGGATAAGTCCATGTAATTAAATTTTTGTTACTTTCTCTTTCTAGATGAATAGAGGAATTATTATTAATAATAAATTCGAAATTATTTGAACAAAATACATACCTATGATGTGGAATGAAACCAACTGATTTGCTGCTAGCATGCTGTTATTGTTGTTGCTATTATTATTATAAATAATATGCAAATAACACGTGACTTAATTGTAAAATTTGTTGATAATAGATTGAAGGACGTTTTAATGAAGAATTAAAAAATTGTATGTTGCGTTTTTTAATTTTATGCTAAAATGTGCTGGCATCTAGGATTTGAATTAGACAAACTTTTGAATAGATGATAGATAGATCTAATATTTTTCAAATACAAAACTTGTTTGGATTTCTAAACTCCTGTTATGAAACTTAGAAAATTCACCATCTAAATGATACAATGTAGAAAAATCGATAATTTTTTCCCTGTTTGATTGAATGAATACAAAATAAAAACATAATAATCACACTTATTATTATTTCTTCATCTTTCTCATATGTAAAGGAAGCATTTATTAAATGTATGTTGCGAAATTCTTTGATTTTCTATTATCCTGGTAATGGAAATACGGGAAAGGAACTCGAAATATTTGATAAATTCCTACAATTCGCCTAGTCTGTAGGCAACCAATTATGCAACCCGTTTTCAAACTGAAAACGAAATGTTACCAACTGTTACCAGACAATTCCCCTATAATTCTGAAACTTCAACAATAATTTAAAGGTTATGTTAATGTTATTGTTGTTATTAAAAATACAAATATAATAAAAAATGGAAAAAATTAAAGATTGCGATATAATAACCTTTTATGATTTACCTGATGATTGTTTACTCTACATTATAGAAATATTAGATACTACATCTCGTTATTTATTATCACTGTAAGTTATTATTATTATACAAAAAAAATAAAACAAATTCATAAAACTTATATTCTTTCAGTACATGTAAACGATTAGCAAATCTAGTAGATATACCAAAATTTTGGCGTATTATCGATGCCAGACAACCACCATACAATTTAGAAAAAGCCAATTATTGTACAGATCATATTACAGATGAAACAATTGAATTTTATATAAAACATCTTGATAATGATAAATTAATTCTACCAGATGATTTTTTTATAAAATTAAAATATCGTAATTTACGAATTTTATCAATAGAAAATCAAACAATCGATTGTCCATCTAATATGGAACAATTAACAATCAATGATTTCCCAAATAGTTTAGAAGAATTAAGTTTGAAACGTACGAAATTACCAATATCGAAACGATTCTTTCGACATTCTAGTGAACACATGACTCAATTACGAGTATATTAATCGATTTAGAAAATTAATAATTTTTACGGATATAAATTTGTATTTTAGGTGTTGATTTTAGATGAATGTCATTGGGTTGATAGTAGTATGTTTATATCGTTTACAAAATATAAGAAATTAGAGATTTTATCAGTTTATAAATGTTGTCAAATCGATGATTCAGTAGCTTATATTAGTTTAGCAAGATTTGGTTTTCCTAAATTGAAAATCTTCGATGGACGATTAACAAGTTTGAGATTATTATTATCTTTTATTCTATTAATTTTTGATTAAATTGTTATTATAGGATTGGGTAATACATTTATGAGTACTTTTAGTGATTCAAAATCAATTCTAGCGATCTATTTACAAAATCAAAATGTTTCATATAAATTGGATTATTATAAACGACAATATGAATTATTAGAAAATGGTGAAAATATTTATAATTCTGATATAAATAATGAATTTAGTTTTGATGATAAATTAATTGATGAATTCAATACTTATGATCAGGAGAATTCACCAGTAACTGATAGTGGTTTAGTACCATATCAAGAATGTGTAGGTAGTAATGAGCGATTTGAATTACCTAAAAGTATTTTATATAAAGATCCATATAATAATGAGTGTACTTGTGGATATAGTCAATCACAAAATCATAAATTATTCAATTATCGTAATAAAGAATTCCATCTATTAGATGATAGTGATGATGATGATGATGATGATGACGACGACGACGATGATAACGATTTACACAAAATTTTATTTAAAAAAATCAAAAAACTAACCGGTTTATTAGAATCCTGTTTAGTAGTTAGAGGCCATTCTTTTGTTTTATACAATCAAAATTACCCAAAGTATCCAGGTTTTGTTATCAATCAATCTGGTAATGTAAAAGTTATACGGTAAATTCAATTCAATAATCATCGATTTCGAATTTATTAAAATTATGTGATTTTAGTATTTCATTTGTTGATAATAATTCTACTGATGATAATTATAATGATGGTCCACCAAGAAAACGACAAAGAACTGAACAAGCTAATGATAATAATTGTAATGATGATAATAACAATAATAATAATGATAATAATCAAGAAAATCCCGGTCCTAGTCGTCAACAAAACAATTATCCTCTTGTAAGAATACTTGATTTACGTGTGGATAGGGAAAGAAAGTCAATACCAATTAGAAGATTATCATTGAGAGGTCATCAAGGTATAACAAACTTATCATTGAATTGTTTGAAAGAATTAAATCTAGAATTATTAGACTTAACATATACAAGAGTGACATCGGAAGGTATAGATCGATTTTTATACAGTAATCCTAATTGTAGGATTTTGCATAGTAACTATTGCAGATGTCCAATTAATTTACACTTCTAAATTATTATTAATTTACTTATATATAAATTAAAATAATGTTTTTTGTAATAATAATAATAATAATAGTAACAATAAATGATTGATAAATCACGATTCTGTCGCTGTTTCTGCTGTTTTAAACTGGAATCCAAGATTGCGCAATTCCGATCGAGCTTCTCGAATATCCTACAAACATACAAATAAATGAATACATTTTCTAAATTAATGAACTGAAATCACGTTTTGTAGCCGACAATTATCCAGAAAAACAGCAATACAAACACGATTTCAGTCCGGTAATCAAGACGAAACAAAGCGGTTTCAAAATTACCTCCTGTAGCTCAGTAGCAGCTACCTCACAATTATTGAATGTCAATACACGGTACAGAACGATCATTGCTGCATAAACCTAGAAAATTTATCCAATTAAAACGTAATAACTTATTAGTAAAGTTGGGATGAACTTATACCCCGAATAATCCGATAAATATGATCGGTGAATACAATATTAATGTTGGATGTTGTTTAATAAAGCTGACATCAATTTTTCCTGTAATTAATGATAGCCAAATTGTGAATAATATAGTAAAAACAGCCAACCATTCCATTAATTTCGTCATTTTGTTCTATGATTTTGTTAATAACAAATTTCTGATTGAAAATTTGAGGTTATGTTCTTCGAGTTGTCATTTAAATCCTCTAAATGAAGGAAGAAATCGCTGCGTTGCCACATTGAACTTTTATCTATTATGAAATGTATGATTAATTACATAATTTTATTTTATTTTCGATATTTAATTTAAAAAGAAACATTTTATTATTACTATTTTTGATATAATTTCTGGGAAATTGGTGGTTATTTTTCATAAATTGTTGCAAATTTATGTATGGTATTTCAAGCTACAAATAGTGTTTATTATATTATTTACTAGAGCGGGATTTTTAATTGTCCCACGTTCCACGTTAGCGAAGTGGAAACATTGCATTACGTAAATATTCCTACTTTTACAATTGTAATCAATTGTATTCAAAATTCAGCATGTCTATATGTTAATATAAAATTATGTTTTTCGAATTGTAGGTAAATTGGGAAATTGTGGAAGTGTCGAAAACTTGTTTACAAACTTCCATTTCATTTGAAAATTATAAGTTTCTGTTATATGATTTTGGGGTCACATTGCTTTCACAAATTGATAAATTGATATTGTTGCACTTTATCATAGTGCAATTTCGATAAAAATATCCAATAATTGCCGGAAAATTGGATTTGTTTACCACATTATATGCCTTCCCACTAGCCACTAATTAAGAATTAAGATTAATAAAATAAATCTAGAATAGAGCTTAGAATTAGCATCAAGGTCGGCAACATATCATTATTACAATCATCCTGTAAAACAACCATTTATTATCTTTTTTTTTCAAATTAGATTTAACAAACCAATTTCAATAAACAATAGATTACATTTTACCTTCAACGGTTCTAACACGAATCTTGAGAAATCAATTTTGAAGGTCCGATAATAGACTCAAACAGGTAGATTCTTGTGTCATCATCATCATCATCATCATCCACCAAATACATCCTGAATGACTATTTATAATTCGCTTACTTAATTTGTTGGTATTCATTCATAATTTAACGACAATAAAGGCTCGATCGTCTTTCAACACTCGAAATATGGTTATGAAGAGTTTTTCTATAATTTCCATAATTATACAACTAGTGATTAGTGTAGCCCTTCAAGATACACCGACCAGAAATACATTACTAGACATTCCTGGATTAACTAGACGTCCTCTGTTAATAAAAACGTTTCCAGCTATTGAAAATTATCAAAGTGATCTTTATGAAGTTTATGCCGAACCTTACAATTTCGTAAGTATTCTACTTCTTAATGACTTAAATTACAAATTATTCAATGAAAATTACTTATAGGACCTAAGATCTTCTAGTGCAGTTGCTTTATTACAAGGTGAAGGTGAAAATGCTATAAAAGGTGAAATCTTCTTTCTCCAACAACATCCTCCAGTCAGTCCAGTTATAATCCGAGGTAATATTACGGGTCTACCAGTCGGTCGACATGGTCTTCATATTCATCAAAGTGGTGATTTACGGCAAGGTTGTGAAAAATTGGGCGGACATTATAATCCATTTTTAGTAACTATATTATTGTTGGTTTTTTGTGTGTATGTAATTCTGTCTTTAAAAATTATAGTTACGTCATGGTGGACCAAGAGATCCAGTCAGACATGTCGGTGATTTAGGCAATATTGAAGCTGGTGAAGATGGTATTGCTGAGATTAACATTGTTGATCCTTTATTATCGTTAAATGGTGGTCCTCGTGGTATTGTTGGTCGTGCTATTGTTATAACAACAAATCCAGACGATTTGGGACGTGGAAATACAGCAGATAGTTTAACGAATGGTGATGCTGGTAAACCATTGGCTTGTGGTGTTATAGCTTACATTCGATAAAGGAGGGATAATTTATTTTTATTTAATTAAAAAAAATGTATTATTTATAGTTTTAAACTAAAAATAAATTAATAAAATTGATGTTTGTATTGATTTCTATTACCTGCTACTCCTACGATGAAGGAAAAAGTTGTAAATATTTACGAGGAATTTTGGAGTTGTAGAAAAAAAGTAAAACTCTCAATTATAAGTTGTATAAGTTTGTCGACCCTTATTTCAACTAGAAATCATTTCTAATATATTTACCCTTTTACGTATTAAAGGTAAAAGTTCAAATTATAATAATCAATATTTCAGCTTCAATAAAAAACGTTTCAAAGAAATGCTTTTCTGTTGTTTTCTTTTTTTGTTCAGAATTTCCTTGAATTGAAATGAATAATAATGAAACGATAAACATCTATAGAATATCCCATCGAAGTGTACCTACATATTACCGAAACTGGACATACAGAACGTTTCACATTTTGAAGGTAATATTGATTATGAAAAATACCTTGTATAGACGACGTTTCAGTTGAGATTTCCTTCTTTCTTTGTCATCTGCGGTATATGAAAGCTTGGCTTCTTTCAGCCTTTTATTCTACATCTCTACAAAAAATTACACAGCGATATTTTGGCAATGTTGTACAGGTGTCCGGTGATGTGGACATCATCAGCAGTGTTCATTGGCGTCGACAAAATATTTTACAACTGAATACGTAAATATCGTTGTAATTAACTTATTTTAACAATTTAAAAATGCACACCGTTGAAGATGTACAGCCGTTGCTTGAGTATTAGTTACAATAAGCGAATGGGTGTGTGGACATTATTTGCGAAATAGCTTTGAATCGTTTTAGACTATAACAATGAAGATTTCTAGCATAAGTCTAAAGATCGAGATTTGCCTCAAGAATATCAGTTTGTTTGTTTTAAATTAATAATTTTTGAAACATCATTCTCTAATAGATACAATCAATAATCCAATTTATTGATGAAAAGTATACTATTGTTCCTGTATTTACAAATGAGAAACGTCAACGATATTTTCAAGTACACCAATATCTATTCGAAACTCCCATTAAATTGCGTTACACCAATAAAAATTCTATATAAAGCATCGAATTCCATTAGTTCAACAATAGTTGAAATCATATCACGAATAGAGCATTAATCTTGTTTGATTTTTAATAAATAAAATAGAAAAATAACTAAATAAACTGTAAAGGTAGTTTAGAAGATTTTGTAATCAGGTGAGTCTATAAATTTAAATTTAAATAAATTATAAATTCATGAATGCCATAGAAATATAAACTATATGCAAGCAATTTTTCTCTTTAACTTCTCTCACTCTCAACCTTGAGAAATTGTTGATTTAAATTTAAAATAATAACAAAATTATATTTTCACTTGCATTTATTAAGTCCTAGCTCTATTATCTAATTTAGTTAAAATTCGTTTTCATTTTGATTCAGACATTGATAAATAAGAAATGAACAATTTCGCATAACAAAAGAAATATTATACAAAAAAAAAAAGAATCATTAACTTAATGGTTCTTAACACGCTCCCTACATATGCTTATTGTAGTATTAAATAAGTAAAATCAATATTCGTGCCCTATTTTCTTTCTTAATATTAATTGCAACCTTGTAACCCAGTTGTTTTACAAGACTTTTACGATATTTTACAGATTTACGGTTTATTTTATTGTTTGCTATTGATAAGATTTTAAAAAAACAAACAAAACACAACACAATAATGATGATGATGATGATAACAGGAAATATTGCGGTTACCTTTGTTTATTTATAAAAATACTAAGAATCATCTGTTTTTATTATAAAAATTTAGCTTTATTACGACTTTATTTACTTAGGGGTCGTTATTTTTGGCATACGAGGTATATTTGAAACACCACCAAGTTGATTTGTATCAAGTGGCTTGTAAGAGAACTTGATAAATTATCCAAGACAATACAAGTCGGTTGAAAATTTATTTACAGTATCAAGAAAGAACAACCGTGGTAGTGTAGCTGAAGGTGTTGTACAAATGTGACAAACCCTAATCACCATCTCGGAAATTTGAGAAAAGGCCACTGGGCTTCTCGCTCCCTGGAGCGTGTGCCTCTCGACTCCCGGCTTAATACGACATCAAGTAGAGATGAAGATGATGATTTTGTAACGATGGAGATTTCTCTTTTTCCTATCGAATTGGTGCTGTAATTTATAATAAAAATAGTCGCCTCCTTCCATAAAATAATTTAAATTTATCAAGTGCATCAATATAACCGGTTGTTAAGCTTTAATCAGTATTTAAATACAAAAAGTACGAAGTAAACAAGCAGTCACTTTCTATCAGTTAAACCGTACACCTTGGCATACATTCATCATTTAAATTCAATTGTTTGTTTATTTATAAATAATAGACGACGGCGTGGCAAATTAATAACAATTATTCATATACAATTTTCAGACATAAAAATGTTCAAATTAATCATTTTGACAACTTTAATAGCATATATTTATGCAGTAAGTACCTACAAATTTTATTGCAATTTATTTAAGAAAATTGAAATAAATTGTTAATCTTAGGAGAAACAAGCTGTGGTCGTTCTACAAAGTACTGAAGTTAAGGGTTGTATCAAATTTACAGAAACTAATGATGGATTAAAAGTCGAAGGTAATGTTACTGGTTTAACACCAGGTCTTCATGGTTTTCATGTACATGAGAAAGGTGATTTAAGCAATGGATGTTTATCAGCTGCAGGCCATTTTAATCCACACAAGGTAAACTAGGTGTAATCAAACCAACTAAAAAAAAAAAACACACAAAAATGTTTGTTTATTTGTTTGATGATAGAAAAATCATGGTGCACCTAATGATACTGAACGACATGCTGGTGATTTAGGAAATATTGAAGCTAATAAAGATGGTGTTGCACAAATTCAAATTGTTGATAAATTGATTTCATTAGATGGTGAGAATAATATTATTGGACGTGCATTAGTTATACATCAAGGTGAAGATGATTTGGGTAAAGGTGGACATGAGGATTCATTAACAACAGGACATGCTGGTGCTAGAGTTGCCTGTGGTGTTATTGGAATTGTGTAATTAATTCATTACGTTTATTATTTTTTATGTAGAGTTATTGTCTTAATAGTTTGTTTAAAATCGATGTACGCTTATAATGTGCTGTTTGTGTTTACAATAACAAAGTCTGCTAAACAATTTGGAAACTTCCATTGTTTATCATTTCCAACCCCAAATTTTCCATATCCATTTTAATGAATAAAATGCTAAAATCTAACATACCGGGAGTCCCAAAAATCATTCCCTAATTGCTACAATTGTTATTCCTATTAATATTTGATAGGATTGCCAGATCGGGTATCCCATTTGTTTTACTATTAATAATAATAAAACTTATGTACAAATTGCTTAAAAATTTGTCTAAGCTGGTGATTTTAGTCAAGATTTCCTCATAATTACACTGATTGCAAGATTTATTGTCTAATTTCCCCTTGATTTACTGTATCACTGTAATTATCAGCGTATTACCCTATGGTAGAAACATAATGGACATCATCTGATAACGTTGAAATGTTACCTAAATGGACGCCTAATAGAACAATCGGACGCGGAAAAATCTAACAGGGAGGGTTGTTTGGTGTAAAGCAGACATCCAAATACAGGTAGAAGAACGGTTCAAACTGCGTAAAAGAGGCGAAACTGTCGCATTGTGTTCCTACTTTAATAGAGTAGATAAGGGGTCGTTTTTAATGGACTATTGTATGTAGCACGCTTCTGTTCTGTTGAGTTTTTACACGTGAATAGCTCACATTTTGATTAATTTTATCTGATTTTTATCTGTTTTAAATTTATGAAAATCAGAGTTTTTATCAAAATTCGTGACTTTTTCAAAATACTGATAAGAATTTGACAAATTCCATATACCTACAATGTTTTCTATAATTAATTGATTTGATTTACAGGTCTGGTGCTAACATTTCGACAATATCAACTTTCTTAATTTTATCATTAATGATTTTAATGGTATTTCATCATAATTACATAACATTATAAATCAATTTGTTGCTAATTATGTAATAAAAATAGATTTTAAATAAAATATCAATCATTAATCATTTCAATTTCTAATATTACCTACCTACCTACCTTGCTTAACGCGATTCTAAGAATAATAAGTTTATTTACATAATCAATAACGGGAAAAACTACCCCATCCCTTAAACAAATTATTTTATATCAAACATAATAATAATTTAACAATTTTACAATTAACCACCATTTAAATTACCACCGCATTGTATAAAAATCAATGTTGAGATTGCTACAATAGAAAAAAGAATTTCGTCATCGCTTTATTTATCATTCGGGTTACCATAAAGAAAAGCCACCCCTTACCCTTAAAAAAAATGATTTCGTGACTATACATTTTTTTTTGAAGTAAAGATAGTGGAATAGAATATATTTAGCAACAGTTTGAGGGTTAATAAACGGAAAATTGTTATTGTCATTGACTTATTCGAAATGTGTCTGTACATAAATGATTGAAATTGATAGAAATTCTGATTAAAATGATCTTTTTTCGTTTGGAGAGGGTGGTAAATGTGTGTGTGTGTGTGTGTGTGTGTAATTAATTCGTATAGGGTGCGATTATATCTCTATTATTAGTCTAAAGGGCAACGAAATATACCTTAACAGTCGCCTAGGTAACCGGGATTGACCACATTGGTGGTCATTTATTCGTGTTGCTTTAAGAATTTCCTTAAAATTTCTTTCAGTTCTACAGTTACACGCAAACAGTCAAGATGCAATCGTGTGAACTCAGTGTGATAAAATATATCTTATTCGCTTTCAATTTAGTATTTGCGGTCTGTATATAGATGTTGATATTCTTCTAAAATAATTAATTAATTATTCTGCGATACAGATCTCAGGTATTGGCTTGATTGTAGCTGGGGCTCTAGTCTTGTCCGATGTTGGTGAATTCAGTCATTTTATGGAAGGAAGGATTCTAGCACCGCCGGTAGTTTTAATCGTTGCTGGATGTATAGTCTTCCTTGTAGCATCATTGGGTTGTTATGGTGCTATCCGTGAATCTTACTATATGCTGATGGGGGTAAATTAAATATTATTACGTTAATTAGAGAAATTCGTAAATCAATTGAATGGTTTTATAGTTCGCTCTTTGTCTTCTGATGATTCTTATCATCGAATTAGCAGTTGGTATAGCTGCAGCAGTCTACAAAAACGACTTCCAAATGACCCTTAAAGATGTTATGAAGAGTTCGATGGAACGTTTCGGTACAAGTAAATCGGATATGATTGCATGGAACAATATGCAAACAAAAGTAAATTATTTAATTTTCTATAATTAAATAAAATTAATAAAATATTTTGAATATAGTTGGAATGTTGTGGTGTGGAAGGACCAAAAGATTGGCCAACAAATAACCGTCCATTATCCTGTTGTCATCCACCAAGAGAGCGTGATAATGCACCATTACCGGAAGCACGTCATTGTAATTCAGCTGAACCAGGTGATAGTATTTTGTATTCAACTGGTTGTTTTGAAGAATTACAAACGAAAGCCGATTCAGGTGCTAAAGTTCTAATTGGTGTTGGAATTGGTATTGCTTTTGTTGAAGTAATTGGGATTATTTTGGCGTGTTGGTTAGCTTCTGCAATCAAAAATCGAGAATAATATATGCAAACGTTAAAGAAGTGATTATTGTTGATCTTTGTTTTTTCTTTGTGTAGAGAATGAGAGATTTTAAGCTTATTAATTGTTAATAGAGAAATTATTATTAATGAAAGGATACTCAGTATATGTCATGTTAAAAAGAAAATTATTAGAGAGATAAAAATAGTTATTTATTTATTCTTTTTTGCTCTTTTTATATTCATAAGTTCTATATGAATAAAACGGAATTATGAAATAAAATAGTAGAACCTTTGAATTTCCTTATTTTCGATGTTATTTTTCAATTAGCAGTGCTGGATCAAACCCTTCATTTATAGTCCTGAGGCTAGTGCAGAGCCTTGGTTTCACTCGCCACTTTTGTTCTCATTATATTCGAGCATAACTGCTCAACGATGGTCTAAAGATGAGAAAATGTTGTAAATTGCTTGAAAAAGCTTGAAAAATGAGATGGGCTTCAATGCAACTTTCTACAGTACATACTCCAACCAAATTATGGTCTTCTGTTATAATATTGAGCACAATTGTAGCACTTTAACATGTTTGTTCCGATTGTGATAAGGCTGTTCCTCTTCGGTTTTTTTTTACATTTATCCAAGAGGATCGATGTGACTTGCTATATCTACACACAACAGTCAGCTAGTCAGTGTGTGTTATGGTTGATGCTGCATCAATATTGAGAAAAAAGTACTTCAGGTGCTGGTTTTCCTCGACCTCCAAAGCACTTACCATATATGTTGAGAACCAAGAAGTTCCATATTGCCGTAAAAACCTAATACACGTGATGAGAGAAATTTGATTATTTGGCAGTACTCTTTGTAAAACTTCCACCTCTCAGTATTGTTATTTTTTGTTAAAATGAATGGGTTTCAGCACTACATGTGTCATTTACATACGCACTTTCTTAACTATACGTTTCAAGCAGTCTTTTTTTTAATCAATCTTTTATATTTTCAATGAATAGGCTTACAAAGAATTGAAACTTCTGAAAGGATTAGAATCAATTTGACAAATTATCAAACGATGTGGATAATGATTTGTAGTCGATAACATGCATGCACGTGTCGTAATTGTCCTTTTATTGTATTTATAATAAACATAAATAAACATAAACATAACAAACAACCAGTCACGGATCTAGGATAATTTTCAAAGGGCTAGGGTCAAGATATCTTTAAACGAAAGTGTCTTATCTTTTCAATTTGAATTTTGAATTAACAATTAACATCAAAAATGATGTTTTATATTTGCCAAAGTACATAACTTCCAGTGGCGTAGCAATATCTAATAAAGAAACGAAAAAGAACTAGGGTATTAGGCTCTAACTTAAATTATGCTTTCTGGCGTCACTGGTAACTTCTAACGTTTTCTTTACTTATGACAAAGAATAAAATTTATTGCCCAGGACAGAAATATCCACTTGCTCCTCGCTAGATCCGTCACTGCATGCAATAAACAACAAAAGCGTTTGCTGAATTTTTGAAAATTACGAGAAATTGAAAAAAGCATTCGTTAATTTTTGATTATGTTTACAAATTATAAGGAAATTCCAATTTTATAGAAATTCTAATGGAAATTATTATCAATAAAATTAATTTATTTTATGGTAGGTATTCGATTTGAGTCTAGTATTTGATGTTTGATAATTCTTGTAGGATAACTATAGCAACATAATGTTGTGAATACCAATAAAAGGATTATTTTGAAAGGCAACAACACTAACATTACACACGCATATATAGACAGGACAACAATTGAAACAAAACAAAAAAAACAGAGACTCGACTCGCGGTGCGTAGTAAACATATTCAAATTGATTGTGATTGTGTGTGAAGCTATAGTAAGCGCTTCCGGGTTCTGTTTAATCATTCCCCTACATTTTTAAGGAATAATGAAATCGTGCGAAATGAGTTTTATTAAATATTTGTTATTTTTGTTTAATTTACTATTTGCAGTAAGTCAACAAATCTATTTGTTTTTGCACTATTATAGACAAACATGCAAGTTATTATTCATAAATATAGTAGTTCTAATTTAACTTGGTTACAATTTGCATTTTCCCATTATCTATATAGATTTCATTTGGTCCAAGTTATTCTGGGACAACTATATCACTATAGTGTTTTGTCAGCTATCAATATTGTTTCTTGAAAAATTTGCAATGCAAAAGTTCAAATTTAAATGAAGAACTGTAATTTCACTAGATATTTATATTTTTATAATTAATTTTAATGTAAAATTGTTTCAAATGTGATTTATGATGAACCGCACCTGTTTTTTACATGTAGTTAGGTAAATTAGAAAAATTATGTGCTACCCCTGCTTACCCCGACCAAAAAAAAAACACGGAATTTTAATATACAATTAACAAATCGCTTTAATTAGAAGGTTTTCAGTTTTCTAGTCTTTATACTAAAATTATAAGCGTTGTTGAACAATTTGGTAGCAGAGAATATGGGAAAAATTACTATCTTTAGAATAGAACAGCGATAAAATTGAAGAAAAAGAGGTGAAAACCTAACAAGCAACAGAAGAAGACTCTTCTTCTTATTCTGACCGTCTAATCATCTCATTGTCATCATATCACTTCAAAATTACGAGACATTTTCTACAAATTTTGTAACGGAAGCGTGCATTGACCTATTTACCCAGAATCTTGTGTTTTAATTTTGTTCGAAACTTCTTATCTTGAATGCAAAATCTTCTCTAACAACAAAAAACACCAATGATAAGAGACACACGTCAATTATTTCAGCAATCCATGAGAAAACTACCTAAACGAAGTAGTATAATGATGTCGATTATAAATTTGAATTTTGGTGGAGGCGCCGGGAGTTGGGTTGCAGTAATCCCTTGTGGTTATTGTTGTTAACAACATTAACTCGTTAAAAACAACAACTACTACTGCTACTAAACACTTTTACGTGAGAAGTTGAATTTTGGTGGAGGTGCGGGAACTACTCAACCACTTTAAGTCGTTTAAAATGAACTTTTGCATGAAAAACTTTATAGGAGTAGAACGGCAAAGTTTCATGTTGCGCTAATTCCTATCCGGCACAGAAAAAAGTTTAAACTGCCCTCTAATGTCCACATCAATTTTCAATTTTCAGGCTTCCGGTTTAGGTATAATTGTAGCTGGTGGTCTAGTTTTAGCCGATGTAGCTGACGTTAACCATTTTATGGCAAATGAATTATTAGGACCAGCAATTGTATTAATTGTTGTTGGTGTTATAGTTTTTATTGTAGCATTTCTTGGATGTTTTGGTGCAATTCGTGAATCTTACAATATCTTAATTGCTGTAAGTCTGCAATTAATCTTTGGATAAACTCTAAAAGTTTAAAATTAATTGTTTCTTCTTTATAGTTAGCCGTATGTTTATTGATAATATTCATTATTGAACTAGCTATGGGTATTCTTGCTGCTGTTTATAAGAATGATTTTGGTGATGCACTTAAATCAACATTAAAAAAATCAATGGCTAATTATACTGAAAGTAAAATCGAACAAGTTGCATGGGATAAAGTTCAAACAAATGTAAAAATTATAATTTTATAAAAATATTCAAATCAAATTGTAAATTTGTTTTTACAGTTGATGTGTTGTGGTGTTGATGGTCCTGGTGATTGGCAAATACCTGTACCATTCAGTTGTTGTCATATACATGATGAATTACATGAAAGTTTTTCACAATATTGTATTGATCAAGCACATGGTAAATATTTATATCAATCTGGTTGTTATGAACGATTAAAAATGAAAGTAAGTGATAATACAAAAGTTATAATTGGTGTTGGAATTGGTATTGCATTTGTTGAGGTAATAATTATATTAGTTTTGGCCCATCAAAAAATAGAAAATACGAAAAGCTTTTATTTTGTAGATTATTGGAATCGTTTTAGCATGCTGGTTAGCACATTCCATCAAAAAACAAGAGGTTGAAAAATGAGAAAATATTGATCTTTATGAACACATTTACATTTATTGATAATAACTTACAATTATATACTAGATTAGCACTTTATCAAAATGATTATTTAGAGCAGATGTTGTTAACAGTACCTACAAAAAACACCATCGTTTTTGCACCTTTATGACTTTTTTACTGTTTTATATAGCACATTTTCCACTGATAGTACCTCATTTATAAGATTACCTGTATAAGTCATATCAGATGTCCCACCGAAACGTTGTTTTTATATAGTTAGCAATATTTACGTAAACTAAAGTTGTAGCACAAATTATGCTTGAAAAAAGTTTAATGTGTTTTAGATTTATATCAAAATAAATAAATATTTAATCAAAATGTTGTTCCATCAAGGCTCGATTCCTGCCACATGTTCCTTGCCACGCACTTAAATTCTTTTTTATTAAAAGTTATCTTATTGGAAAATAGGGCCACACCAGCCATGTGTCGTGCCAATGTGCGTGCATGGTACACGAGCGGTTACATGATGGGAAAGCAACTTTAGGGCGTAATGAATGTATAACTCATATTTATAATATTAAAATCCTACCATTTTACTCTATGGGACCTTTAAATTCAGATAATTCACCATTAACATGAAAGTCTACAAATCTGATTATTACGGTCCTGGCTACAGTAAGACAGATATCTTTGTAATGCGACAGACGAAGATGGCAAATAATGAAGATGACATAATCCAATAACCGACATACGTTAAATTTTACGTTGATATAAGATAAACAAATACTGGCAGTTTTGCACTCGTGAAAATGACCAAATTTGAAGTTTTCGCAAAGAAATAAATAAAATAAACTTACATAAGGCAAATTATTGGTAAAATTCAATTTTCGATACTAGTTTCGAGCTTTCGTATCACTCATGAACCCGCCAAAAATTTAGTAATTTTCGTTGACACAAGTTGGCTGTAGTGTCTGTCAGGAAGAGCGGTCGGTCGCCGTGCCAGACAGTTATTTTTTTTTGGGGTTAAATTATTATTTTAAAATTAATTTATTATTCAAAAAATTTTACAAATTGATTTACAGACAAAAAAAAATGGCATTAAATCCCCAATATGAAGCTATTGGTAAAGGTTTTGTACAACAATATTATGCATTATTTGATGATCCAGCCCAAAGACCACAATTGGTCAACATGTATAATGTGAGTTTTTATCGAATTATGAATTAATTTGTTTATTTTTAGACAATAAAATCATAATTTATTGTAGATTGAAAGTTCGTTTATGACATTCGAAGGTGTCCAACTGCAGGGTTCTGTGAAAATTCTGGAGAAATTAACGGTAAAGTTTATAAGAACGAAACAAAATTGATCGATTTGTTCCCTAATTATTTAAATAATATTTTTTAGAGTTTATCATTTCAAAAAATTAATAGGATAATAACAGCTGTAGATTCACAACCCACATTCGATGGTGGTGTATTAATAAATGTTTTAGGTAGATTACAGGTAAGTTTCATTATTATATAACGACGTTATGAATTTATTCAAACAAATAGCAATATGTTTAAATACGAATTGATTTCAATATAGACTGATGAAGATATGCCACATGCATATATTCAAACTTTCGTCTTGAAACCAATAGAAGGAAGTTTTTTTGTTCAACATGATATTTTCCGTCTTGTTCTTCATGATACAATCTAGCCCAAAGGCAGTATGTATTTGTGGCTAATCCAATAATACCTTTTTTCTCACTTTGCTTTGTTTTCTAATATAATAATAGATTGTTTATCTTTTGATTGCATGTTTCTTTATTTCCACAATTATTGGTGTCTAGATATTTCTTTTAATAAAATTGTTTTATTTTTTTTTTGTATTACAGGCTGATGAGGATCCACCGCACGCATTCTCGCAAATATTCGTTTTAAAACCATTAGGGAATTCATTTTATGTTCAACATGATATTTTCCGATTGGGAATACATGATACGGCTTAAGTTTTACCCCCTATTTCATTTTTTTTTTGTTCTTTAAATATTATCGCTATCATTTAAAGAAAAGTTGTCATAATTATCATGAATGCTTGATAAATTATAAATTTCCTCTCTTCATTTAAAATTAAATATTTTCTAAAACTTTTTGAGTCGAATTTATTTTGTTTTTCTCTTCCAATAATAATAATAATAATAATGAGCAGTGAACAGGTACAAATTAAAAAAAAAACAAACAATAAATAAGTCAACATTTAAAAATAAATTGACAACAGGAACAATTAAGGGTTTCTTCTCAGTTTGCTCAAGCTACAGTTTTTTTCGATCGGCCATGTTTCTGGGACACACCAAGTCCACGTAATGATCTCATTGCCATTGCTTTATTGAAATGACGCTGAGTCTTGACCTCTGTATAATCATCTGTCGTGTTATCAACAGATGACAAAATCACCAATAAAACACCCAGTACCTAAAAATTGTTATCAAATTATTTTTACACAATTATAAATCAACAAATCAAAAATAAAACCAAAATTTACCAAACATATTATAATGACTAATGTATAAATATGTATGGTAGCAGCTGGCATACTCTCCATTTCTTTTAATGCAATCTGTGCCGGTTCAAAACCCGGTTTCAATTCTAATGTATGTTTCAAATGTATTGATGCTTCCTGATAATGACCATAAGCTTTTAATATTTCACCTAATGTAAAATATTGTTGCCATGCACCCTTATCTGGTGGTTGTACTTCTAATGAACGTCTTGTTAAATAGATTGCATCATCTAAATATTGTAATGTGAATAGGACACGTGCTAAATTTAATAAAACTTCAGCATTATGTGGTGATACAGCTAATGCACGTCGGAAACATTCAATTGCCTTCTCTGCATCACCTTTTATACGCCAAAAATTACCAATTTGATTGTACAATTGGACTGATTTTGGTTTCTAAAATAGCAATTTTTAGAAAGAGAAATTATAACGAGAAAATACGAAATTAATACTTCACGTTTAGCTTTCTTTAATTTACGTTCTAATGCATCAACATCGAAATCTTGAATAGCGTTTTTGTTTTTATTTTTTTTACTAAAAATTAATGCAGCCTGTGGTTCTGGTACATTTGGATGTCGGTTTCTATTTAAAACACCAACTAAATTATCGTAATAAGTGAAATTTACAGGTTTACCACAATCTAAAACATCATTATCTGGTATTGTACTACCACTACCAACACTATTTACATCTAAATTCGTTTCGGAATTATTCTTCAATTCTCTGCAATAAATAAAGTATTTCTTGTACAATTTTTTCGGTTAACAAATATTTTAATTACTTTTCAATATTCTTGATATTATGGCAATTTGTACAATAATTCCTTTCATTACCATATTTCACCCATAATTGTCCTTTTAAATGTATTGTTGATGTTAAAATATTGAAAATCGGATCATCATCTGGAAAATATTGAATTTCATCTGTATGGTCTGGATGTGTTATGACTTGATGGAATGGACTAGCTTCGATTATTTTCGTTTGATCATCATTTAATTTCCATAATGTTGATGTACGTGAATTTGTTGTTATTATTTCAAAACATAACATGTATAAAATTAAATTGATCAAATATTGAAAATCACTACCCATTTTTTTTTTAAATGAATTTTTATGATAATAACGGACTTTATCGAATGTTTTAATAATGAAAAATAAATATTATTTTTACATTTTCACTCAATAATTATCAGAGAAAGTTGATAAGTTTTTTTATTGTAAACATCAAAAGTTAGGTTATTGTTGTAATCAATCTGTCAATAATTTTTAGTAACTTCCACCACTATAAGTTGGTAGCAATTTATAAAAAATTTTCGATAAATATTCACAAAATTATTTAAAATATTAGCAATAAATCATACAAATTAAACTAGAAATACCAAATTAATATTAAATTGTTAACCATAAAACGCTAAATATTGATAAAAATTATTGTTATTGTTGATAATTTGGGGATAATCGGTTGTGTAGGTTGGTAAATTGTAGTATCACGTGACCGTATTATAACCTCAAAAATCCGGTGAAGCCTTTTTAGGACGCTCCTCCTATTTATCGTTTATTTGAAGCATTTTTATTTAAATATAAAACATTTCAATTGAATTCAAATAAATTTTATTAGAAACTGAACAGGTAATTGTATAAATTTGTTTTATTTATTTATGTTTTAGATTAATAATTATATGATTGTTTATGTAAGACAAAATATCATCATCCATTTTGATTAAAAATTTTCTAGAATGTCGTCGGATAAATCAGCACCAAAGAAAATCAAATCAACTGATACATCAGATGGTGAATTAAATCCAGATAGTGATATGGATGCTGCTATAATTGAATTAGAAACAATACATAATGAATTGGATAAATTGAATGAGAAAGAGAATGAGGAAGTGATAGCAATGGATCAGAAATATAGAAAATTACGTCAAGAATGTTATGATAAACGTACAAAAATCATTGAGAAAATACCAGATTTTTGGATAACTGTATTTACCGGCCATCCAGAATTATGTAATATATTAAATGATGATGAAGAGGATTGTTTACGTTATCTAAGAAAGATGGATGTTGATATGGCTGATAATAATTCTGGTTATAGTATTAAGTTTTATTTTAAACAGAATCCATATTTTAAAAATGATATATTAATAAAAGAAATCTCATATAAACAAGATAAAATGACATCAGAAAGTACAAAAATCGATTGGATTAAACAACAAAAGAAGCAATCACCAAAAACACCAGGTAAAAAACGTACACGTGATGAACCGAAATCATTTTTTGCATGGTTTACAAATAATGAAGATCCAGCAAATGATAAAATTGCTGAAATTATTAAAGATGATTTATGGGCAAATACATTACAATATTATCTACCTGATCCTGATATGGAAGGTGAGGATGAAGAGGAAAGTTCTGAGAATGATGATGGTGATGGTGGTGATGAGGCGAATGGTGATAAAGCTGGTAAAACTGGTGAACAAGCTGATGAAACATCATCAAATTGAAATCATTTTATAAGACTCTATATATTATACATATATGGATGTAATTGTTTAGAATTAGGTTAGAATTAATTGTTTTCTTCATTATTTTAAGTTTTTTTTTTGTGTGTTTGTACAATTAATTGGGACATAAGGAATTTCTTTATAATTAAAGAATATTGAGTCCCATATGCATAATATCAAAGAGTTTTAATAATCTTTGATGTTGCAGTATTCATAATCGGTTTATTATTCATTTTTATTTTTTTTGACTGATAAGATAATAATGAACTAAAAATACAGTGCAACTTTATTATTATTATTATTATTATATTTGTGTAATGGAACTTTTTTTATAATATATTTTATTTTAACGACGAAAATTTGTTTTTGTTTCATTACAAACAATAATATTGCGTCACATTGTTAGTCATCATATAACAAAATCAATAATTTGCATCATCCTTCGTACATTTTTAATTTTTAAATTTCCCACAATTAATCTAGATTTTGATTGGTTGTATAGTCACCCTAGACTTATTTCAACCAATAGAAAACGACCACATATTCCTCGTTATAAACGGATAAATAACACGTAAATCCCACAAAATTTGTCTCAGTTCGAAACGAGCATCTGTTATGTTGGGGTGGTAGTTCCAAAGAAAAAAAAACTACAGAAAGGGGAGGAAAAGAGATTAAGTTTCATTGTAAATCTGATAATAAGAATTTGAAGCACCACATTATTTTTTTGTTGATCAGAGAGAAATAAGAAAAAAAACAATGACCACCACTGTTCCAGCGATTTTAAAATATTTAAGTGATAGCAGTAATTATAATCAAAATATTGAAACTCCGGTCAGGGCGAAGAAGAGACGTTTGGACCATTTATCATGGGAGGAAAAAATCCAAAGGAAGTGAGTTGCATCATTTCCATATTGTTGTGTATTTTCTAATCAATTATTGATAAAAATCACAATTTCCGGCATTATTAATTAATTTTGATTGTATTTTATTGATTAACGATCAAAATTGATTGATTTTATTAATTTTTAAATGTTTATATTTATAGCAAAGCCGCGATATATTAGTAGTGAGAGCTACAATTAGTAGATCATTATACGCAGAATGAGCGCCTAATTTGAAATTTGATTTTGTTTATTTTATAGGAAATTAAAGAATCGCGTCGCAGCACAAACATCTCGCGACCGTAAAAAAGCCAAAATGGACCAAATGGAGAAGGCTGTACAAGAATTATTTACAAGAAACGAACAATTATTATCAGAATGTGAAGAATTAAAACGTCTTAATGAACGTTTACAAGATGAAAATCAAGAATTAAATAATCGTCTCAGTTTACCATGTCCAAATTGTAGTAGTAATAGTAGGAGTAGTAGTAGTTGTAGTAATAGTAATCAGAGCCGGACTGTCGAATGTATGACTTCTAATTCAAATGGATCAGCTGTATCCAATGATAAATTCCTTCAGCCGCAAGGAGTGGCCATACATTCAGCAGCGTCTCTGACACAACAACAACAACAACAACAACTACAACAATTACAACAACAAAAGACAATGGTAATACTGAAGATTGTATTGGCTTGCCTTCTTTACCGGACCTCCTTGACGAACTCAACAATGATGTCGATATCACATCACTTGAACAACTCACACAAAGTCTCCTTCAAGATATCGCAAGAGACTTGGAAGCTGCTTCTGAAAAGGCAGATTGTCAAGTAAGTTGTGTTTAGGTTTTTTTTACATATTTCTAGATTTAGCAGAGTGATTTTGGCTTTTATTTAATCATTCCAAACACCTTATTAATTCTAGATACCTTGATGATTTAGCTATTGATATCAGCAAATTATCCCATGAAATTAAAAGGTGATTTTCGTTAATAACCGAAATGTCCTTGTCCTTTATGTAATTTTTCACACATAAAAATTAGTGGAACAAAATGCATGACAATAGATTTTTCAAATACACATCACTTTGTAGTGTACAAAAAAAAAAACAACACTAATTCTAACGCACAAAAATCAATTATTTGTCCTTCTACAAACAAAAAAACGTAAACGTTGCTTATGGTTTTGTTTAGGAATCAATCGCTTGTGACCAAAACGTTTCTGAAACAGTGGTGGGGTCGCCATCAAAACACTTGGAATCCAGTGGAAGTGATCTGTTAAAAACTGACGAAAAACAATCAGATCCTTTAATCAAGGATATATCGGAGTATCTTCTACTACATCACAACTACAGTGCTAAACCAACAGATGAGAATAAGAAAATACAACAAAAACAACAAAGAAAATCAACTAAATGTCGTACAATTAAGCCAAAACCAAAACAGATCCTTCCCAAAATTGATATAAATAACAACAAATTAGCTCCTCATACAACAACAATTACACAAATTGAAGACAATCAATCGAACATTATATATGGAACTTTCGATGAAGATTCCAATTGTATAACAATTATTATTGATGATGAGGCTTGTTCAGACAATACAACAATTTCAAATGAGATTGTTGTAAATGATAATAATAGTAATTGTTTGAATATTCCACTAGAAAACAAAATCGGTAGTTTATCGCCAACTAGCAGTTTAAGTTCAGGATATGAATCACACGGATCTCCGGATAGTTTTGAAGAAAATGATAATATTTGGGATGATAGTGTTTCTGAATTATTTCCATCATTAATGTAATTGTTTTTTTTTTTCTAATTACCTATAATTAGGTTAAGATTTTTTATATACATATATAGTAGGTATAGGGGCTAATTTATTGTTTAATACATTTTAAATATGTTTGATTTTTATGTAATGAATAAAGTTGTGAATGTGGTATTTTATTGCTTTATTTACAAAAATCCTTACAAATTCAAGTAAAGCTAGTGTTCCTCTTATTAGAGCTCTATTTTGACCTTATCATTTGTAGGTTCGCTCACTTTGTTTTGTTTTAATTTTTATTATTATCTTGGTGTGGATTTATTTGTTTTAGATTTTGGGGTGAACTTCAAAACCTCAATCTCCATTTTGAGCATCAACCCTCCTTGGAATAAAATCCATTCCTCGTTCCTAGTTTCATTAGCTCTATTTACGCAGGTATGCAGCAGTTTTGAAGCTATCACTCACTATAATCTGTCTCTTAAGTTTTCTTTATTCATCAACCTTTCTATTAGGGTAGCAAGGTCTTGGAGATTAATAGTTCCTCGTATAGAACCTGCCAATTATGTTCGGACTTTTAGTTGTACCGACTTTACAAAACATTGCAAATTAAAGGACAAAAAAGAAACTTGCAGAAACTGACATTCCATAAAGTGAGTACTCCAAAAATCAAGAATTTTGGTAATTTTTTGATTCGTGACCAAAATTACAACTTTTCTTGATAATAAAAGCAAAAGAAAACGTGACGTTGAACAGGTATATGTAGATGTACGTACGTAGTTTTTTTTTGACGCTTAAAATTGTGTTGTAAAATGCGTCACAATATACCTTGATATAATCAATCATAGAACGTTGATGTTTGCAATTACCATCAATCTTCTGTATTGCCCATGTATTGCCTCAATAACCATCATTTCGAATCTCCTACACCATGATTTAATTTCGTGAAAGTTATAATATGACCATGTTGTTCGTCTTTTTATATATTTTGGAATTCTTAAAATATTCCACCAACGATAATAATGATAATGGACAGAAAATCTTGATAAAAGATGTTAATTAAAAAGATCCACAATAATGTTGAATAGTAACTGATAATTAGGTGATGTAAGTTTGGAATTTATTTATAAAATTATTAAAAATTTAATGATGATGGTGAGCTTATTGTCGTCTTCTTTATCGAAGAATTTTCGCTTTGAATATCGCTGGTGATGATTATCGTTGAAAGATGGTGTATATATTTGTCTTAGTGGTAGTGATGGTGTTTTATACTTATCCTACATCTTTTTACCATGATCATATTATGTAGATAACATCAAATTACCAGAGCCAATATAATTTTTTATGTGATATAGATGGTGGGTTTTCGCCATCTCCTTTTCTACCTTTACCACTTCATCTTCAAACAGCAGACAACCTTTAACATTTCCAATCCGCAAAATTGTGGGTGTGTATACACGAAACAACAATTAATCCATTCTTTTCTTCAATTCGATACTGATTTTTTTTTTTTTTGGTTTCTGATAACAATTTTTGATAAATTTTTCATACGTACATAGGTATATGTGTGGGTGTCCTGAAGGTCCTCATATCGTCTAGGTGGCGGCCAAAGCTTTACGAATTGAGTGCGTGCTGGAGGCGTGTCCGACGTGAGTACCAAGATGACCCTCGACCTTAACCGGTGAGAACACGCCATATTCTTTTGACTATAAACACGCCATCCATCCAAACAGACATCTCACATTCCTCCACCAATTCATGTAAAACTATGCATACATACATATATAGGTACTACATCTGTCAAGTATTGTTGTTATTGTTGCAATTAGAGGTAATCGTATCTAGTGTTAGTGCTATAGAACCAGGTCATCAGGTATACCTACCTATAAGAGAGAAGAATTAACAGATCCTGTTTTTATTCAATAAAAATCGATATGTTGTAAACAAATTATATTAAAAGATTTGCAGGAATTTTCAATTATGATTCTAATTACATTTAATTTATAAGAGATGAAGATTTATAGCCAATTTCCAATCAGTTTCAAATGCAAAGAGTTTTGTGTATAATCAAGAAACTCGAACCTCGATAAATCGAATTTATTATTGCAATGTTTCTAACAAGTTGTTGATGTTCCATTCGTTTAATCAACTATCCTAAAACGATCAAATTTGTGAGAAAGTAGCATTTTTTTTTATTTGCACAAGCAATTTGTGGATCCCACGCTACTATAACTACCTGATGATTTATTCTTTTTGCCAACATTACAGTAACGTTCCCTGACAAATGATTATTAGGTAAAAACCAGGGTGGAGAGTAAATTGTTGGGAACTTGAATGCTTATAAATAGCAGTTGTTTGGCAACAAACGAATTTTGGTGGAATTTCGTTGTAAAGGTAGGTAATACTTTTGAAAAAAGAACAACAAAGTTTTTTTTATCAAGATCGATGGGAAAATCTCACGGTTCCATCAACGGTCCAAGACTATGTGTGCTGCTTTTTTTTATTATTCTTTGCTTCTCCTCCTCTGTGTTTTTGTTTTATAACCGATTATATTCGATATAGTCAAAGATTATGGCGGCTTTAAAATACCGAAAAAACAAGATACCAATATATGGGTATCTATAATAATATCGATGTGTATGTGTATTTCGTGACTCCCTATTTAACGCCCATTCGGCACTCCGTTATGTTGTTGTGGAAAGGATCACCGATCATATAGGACCGTTAACGATTATTCTTTTTTCTTTCTAAAGTTTGAATATGTATTGACTGAAGGCAGACACTATACCACAATAGTTGAATTGTTGCTCATTATTATTATTATTATTATTATTATCATTAAAGTCTGTTTTACCCACTTTAGGCCACTGTAGTGTAAAATAATGACCATACTATTCTCAACAATCAAAGATTAAGTTATCAATGTTCATTTTATTCAATTGTTTGTGAAAATATGACAAGAGCTTTTGTTGGAATTTCAATGGCATCTTTTATATAGCAATCGAATGACAACAATCGAGATGTCTTGAAGAGTGCGAAATTTTTGCAATTCTTGCCTTTATTTATTCATCAAGTACTTGGTTTATTTATTGTTGAGAACAATAACGGGTTGTTGATGAAATCGTCGAATTTTTGTAAAAATCAATATCGACTATTATTATTAATAATAGATTAATTCGTTTATTATTCTCGTATAACAGCTGGTATATTCACATGCAATTGCTAGTTTAATTAAGGGATGAATCAATAATTTATAAAATTGTAACGTTCCCTCTATTATCGAACATTTAAAGTAATTTCTGATTTATGAATAATTTAATGGATAATGATCTAATTTATAGTTGGTAAATTGTAATTTTAAAATTTTCTCTAAACGGTTTTACAATTGTACCTTTTCGACTAGAATTATTATTATTATTATTTTGTTTAGATAGTTTTGAAATTTCATTAAATATTTGATATTAAGCTGCCTTCACATTATTGCTACTTAGAAGATGCAAAACATTTGGAACAGTAGTAACTATACCTAAATTGTTTAAAAGTTGCTTGGGGCCTCCTAATTGAGCTGAATTGTGTTGCAAATGCGCCAAACCAAAGATAAGCGAGATCTATCCATATTGGACCAGAAGCTAATAACGATTTTGGGGGCTCTTACATAATAACCGACAACTATACGGGATAGTTTCGACAGACATTTACTCCTCATAATAGTGCACCATTAGCGTCATAATACATTCGTGATAACACCAGTAATTAGTGTTGGAAATTTTGGCAGCACTTATAATCTTACCGGCAAAACGTGATTCGGTGTAAACTAGGTTTTAGATGTACAGGTTGAAACAGTTCATCTAGGAGCATAGGAGAAACTACAATAACCGAGACAGTATTATAGCCTTCATCTGGGTTGAAAAGAGATGGATGATAGATTCTTTGTAATATTAGCCACTCTCAAGACTGTCCTATGTTCCTAGATGAAATGTCTCAAATGGACCTTCAGTATAACTATATCGCAGAAAGTACAGATGAATTTTTATTACAGATATTCTGTAGTGAGTGGGAAAAATGATACTTTTCTGGAATAGAGATCAGTAACACGTACCATTATCGATGTCTTTTACAAGTTATTCCCGTATTGTTAATGCTTACAGTTACACAAAACAAGGATTAGGATAAGAATGAAAAAGTGTTATTCCCATACTACTGTTGCTTTTCAATCGTTGTAAACTGCGATTAAATTTATTAGTTTTACGGACACGAAATACATCGAGTAAGTTTCACTTTTCATTTGATCGAACAAGAAATAGCATACACTAACCGGTAGTATTTTTGGTTTAATCTGATGAAATCCATAATTTACGAAAGACTTACTACTTTTCCTGCTCATTACACAAACTAATCTATTTCATTATTGTAAAATAATAAATTGATGGTCTTCTATAATACCATTAACTTTAATATTGCTAGTAGCGTGTGATAAAGTAGTTTTATTGCACTCTATATTATAAAATAAAAACCAAAACTTGTAGAGATAAAAATGCTTTTTTATAAGTATACGAATATGTATTTGAAGATTTTATCAAAAGAGTATATGTATAAACTGCCAAATTTATTATTATTATTATTATTATTTTTCGTTACAGACATCTCTAAATTTCCACTTTTCAGCCAGATCCTCAAGTATGTCGGTATACCTATCCAATCTTGGTGTGACAACTTGCACATCTTGTACTCTACGAGATAATTTAAATAACCTGATAAAATCGACAATCATTTTCAATTAAACACTAATGTTATTAATTTTGTAAAATTGAAATATTTTTATAAAACATAATATCTATCTACCTATGTATATCGATAATGTTTGTAATACGAATGAGATCATCACGGAAATATTTTATAGAATCAATCACAGTTAGAAACATAAAATTAAATAGATATTTGCAATAAAACATAAAACTATATAGGTGGAATAATGCAAATATACTTAACGACACGTCTACATATATAGAGTGTTCCACAAATATCGTCACAGAATTATTTATCAAAAACTGTCGGCGTAATAATGGGTGTTGTGTTTACGGACAACTCATCAACAACGAATTCGACTGTAAACTTCCCAAGACTGTTTGGATCAATTTAAAAAAGACTTTACATAGCGATATGAGACCTGGATTCACCACTATACTCCAGAGTCCAAACAATAATCAAAACAACGAAAGCATGATGATCCTTCTTCACCAGTTGACTACCTTCCAAAGGGATTTATTAGAAAGAAAGATCATGGCCAGTCAGGATAATGTTGTGTCGATGGTAAAACCCGCCGAATTAATGTATGACGTACTGCTCCAAATTTGGCTCCATCAGATCACCATCTGGTTCCAAAGCACGAAAGATTCCTTGGTGGCAGGCGATTTTCTTCAGATGAGGATCTCCAAGAGATAGATTTTAGTGCCGACTTAAAAGCACTGTAGATCACCAATCGATTAACGATAGAGGTGTACGTTTTAAATGGAACATTAAGTATATGAGCTTTTTTTTCTCTATCATTTCAAATTAAATAATGTCCATTGACACAGTAAATTCCATACAAAGCCTATCCTTCAAATAAACAAAATTAAAATTTATAAAGTCGTGAGTGAACATAAAAATAATATTTTAACATTTCCAAACAAACAAATAATAAAATTGAATAGAATTAGTGGTTATTAAATTAAAATTATACACCCATCGATTACTGTATCTATAAAATTAAAATAAAATTCGATAAAATCATATCGTAGGTGGATTTTGAAATATATTTAAACATACAATAAAAAAAAATACATAAATGTTGAAATGTTGTATTTTATAATTATAATTGTTGTTATTTTTGTTTTTTGGCCATCATCATCATCATCATCTTCATTCATCCCCACAAATTTTAAGCTTGTTTGATAGTGTAACTAACCAAGTCCGGTTAAGTTTTCCTCTACTTCAGTCTTGAATTAATAGTGATGCTGATCAGTCCGGTTCAATAATAATAATAATAATAATAATAATAATAATAATAGTAAAAATAATACTTAACTGCGGTGTGTAATAATCAATAAAAGGATTAATGTGTAATGTGGACGTAGATTATCAATAATGATCCTTTAGGATAATTGTCATTTTATTGAAATAGATAGAAGAATCTAAAAATTTGTAAGTTACCCTCTAAAGATTGTTTAAATAATTGTATTTCTATAAATTGTTTAAAATAACATTAAACGTTAATTGTAATTAGTAGGAAAGATAAGTTGATCTCTATGCGTTCTGTTTTTACTGTTGTCTTTTTCTTTTCGTTTTTTTTTTTTTGATTTTGTTAATGTAAAATATATACAAACAACACTTTGAAAAGTAATAAAAAAAGCATTGATTGGACAGAACAAGTCTATTTTAAAATGAATGAGGCATTTATCGTAGATATAGCATAACAAACGTGGAATAGAACGTGAAGTTTCATATAAAGTAGTAGTAGTAGTCGTAGTAGTTAGTAGTAGTAGTGTTGGTTGGTTTATATATGTATGTGATGTGATGATTGTTGATTTTGTTCTTTTTTATTACTTTTTGAATTTCCAATACAAATAGAGATCATGTTGATCATCACGGCCTTAGATGGTAGTCGAAGACGGTAATGTCTCATTTATAAGCTTATCTCATTATCGGGCTAATGAACTGGATGAAATGTGGTATATCTATATTTAACAATAAAATTGATAACAAAATTTATTGAACAAACAATTATTTCATCCCAAAATAGACTTATTCTGTTTGTTTCATCAAAAAAAAGTAGTCAAGTTGGAAGACTCTGTTACTTTTAATAGTTATATGCCAATTTCTTTTTATTCTGGAAAACAGAGTGGTGTAACTGGAGCGTCGAAAGACATCACTGGGACCAGAATTGATGTAAGGGTAGTTGTCGCTTCTAGATAATTTCAAATATTGATGCCCTTTATATGACTCCTGAAGCAAATACAGAGATTAACTCTGCACCTCTAGTACCAATCTACTAACTAAAGATATAGATGGTTATTTTTAACGCATATAAGAACTAAAGAACTTTAGCAACACTACAATTTTTGTGAGGGGCTTAAGATCAACAATTTATGTCACTGCCAGAGGCAAATTTATATGTGTCAAACCTTACATTGCATTGTAGGTACTCTGAATACACTGTGTTTCAATTTTTATGTGAAATTATATCGCTTGTTTCATGCGAAACCTTATTCTCATCTTCATCTTCACTTCCTGAAGTTCGACTTGTTTTAAGTTGACCCAAGTTCCTTTATGTCGTTACACACTCAAGTTCTCTTTGGTTGAAATGTGTTTTGTGTAAAGATCGCAAGGTTGTTTTAAGTTCAAGTGTTTTTTCACAGGTGAAGAGCTCTTATAGATAAGGAAAAAAAAACGAACAAAAATATCTCCATGAACAAAGTAAAGAATGAAAATCAGCCACGCAAATATTAGATTTATTGTAAATCAGATTTTTTGTATTGTCATGTAGGAGGAAACCTCTTCTACCACTTGTCTGTAAATCCGCCATAAGTCTTCGTAAAGTTTACCTAGAGATAAATTCAATAATTTACCAACCTGAGACCATAGTACGTTTAGACTGTTTTCTCGATTTATCTAATAATACATACTAAAGCCGGTCCTGGTTGTTGTAATTAGGATTTCTTCTACAATTTGTGTTTATAGTGATTTGATAAGAAATGGAAGACGCATAAAAATGCAGCTTTAAAACTCTACTTGTATGGGGTTATTTTAAACACGATTTATATAATTACAAATTATTTTTAACAGAATAGTAGAAACATGTTAGAAACTAGATATCCATTTGAAGTTGAAAAAAATAAAAATAAATCAAAGGAATAGTGCAAAAAATGACGTAAATTACTTGTGTCTTGTCGTGCTACATGCCATGTATCTATAATTAAATATAAATCAATTCAATTAATGATATTATTAAAGAAATATTTCAAAGACTTAATTATAACATTACCAATAATTATAATATATTAACATAATAATAATGTAGGTATATACAGTTTCAGAATGTGGATGTTGGGTGGACAATTAAAAATTGTTTATTATCGATGATATGGGTCAGAAGCCATCCAATTTGGGTGGCGGATTTAATAACAATAAACATCACCATCATACAAATCAGTTACCATTAACATTTAATTGGTTATTTCGACGACATCATAATCAACAACAACAACAACAATCAACAACAACAACGACAACAACAACAACACGTATTACACGCAATCCAAATCCAGAACAACCGATTCGATTTCATTATAAAACAACAAAACGTAATAGTAAACATTCTAGTGATAAAAATGATAATTTAACAAAGAATAAGAATAATTTAAGTCAATTAAATAATAATTTTAATAAGAAAACAAACCAAAGTAATAAGACACATTTGAAGAATACAAATGTAAATGATGTTCAATGTAGAATAATTAAAACACAAAATATACCAATTAGAACGAAATCAGAGCCGAATTTAATTATTGAAAGAACAACAAGAGAGAAACATCGACATCGTAGGAGAACAACGAAAATTCGCAATGATTGGGCGGATGATGTACAACAATTTGGATATGAAATTGATGATGTTGATGTATTTCTTACAAAGGTAACGAAACTTATTTGTTGATAATTTCTTAGTTACATTCAGATTTCTGCCACTTTGCCAGATCGTCTAATATCACCTTTTGCTCACTCTATAGTAGCTTTTAGATTTGATTGGGTTCCTCCCTATAAATCTACATTTCTCTTATTTGACTATGTAGATTTGGAGGTTGTTAAACAAATAAAACTGTACAACTATGACTAGGCTGCTACTAGCAGTCGCTCGACTTTGTCGACTAGTACTAACGAGTGGCCAAGTCAAATTAGACGGAGTATACATTGATTAACGAAAATTTGATTGTAATGTGTACGAAAATAAAAATTTTTTCTTCAGCGTTTGCCAACAACAACAACAGAAACGAAAAATACATTTGTTTATAAAACCGATCACTATATACACTATATCTCAATATCACGATCTTGTTTGTGCACCAAATCCGTGGGTAATAATTCATATAACAACTACAAACTATAGACATTTGGTATGGGCACAAAACTGTATTTAAACCAAGAATCATACCTGTAACCTATAGTCTCCAACATAGTATTTAGTTTGTCAGATATAGGGGAGCAATTAAGTTAAAACACCGACCAAATACCAATGTCAAAATATGTATAAGAAAGTAAGACAAAGATAGATTATATGTATATAAACACCTGTTCAATATAATCCACCTACAACTAATTATAGGGTCGCTATCGGCTTATTAATCTTTTCTCCTCTTATTATTATACCAACATAAAAGAGAGGAAAAAAAGAGAAACGAAGAACGGAGATGATTATATTTTTCAATCTAAAGATTTATAGGCTTTATTCTTTTATTTATTATCATTATTATTATTATTATTCTTTTATATAATTTTCTTATATATTGTAGGCCACAATTGAAAAACCAGCAAATATTCCAGTAGTATTGGCATTTCCTAGTATTCTATATCAGACACGAATTGGTGGATATCAAGCAGAAATCTCGTTGCCTTTAGGTATGGTGGTGAATGCAGTTTTCAAGAATCAACATTGGCTCTATGTTCAAACACCACACGCTGAAGAAGGCTATGTTAGTTATGCTGCCTGTCTACCGCTAGGTATTATAATTACTATTATTATTTTTTATTTTATTTAATGTAAGTATAAATAAGTTGTAAAGTGTTTTTCTGTAAAAACACAACCCCTTGCGTTTTTATCGTTTTATATACGGGGTGATTGAGATTTGTAGTTTAAAAAGGGAAGGGAAAGAGGGTTTATTCGTCATGATTTTCATCAACGAAACAAGCTCTACTAAAGCGCGATCGTGAATGTAATAGTGTCATGGTAGAGGTGGAAGATGGTGATTTGCGAGCATTCTTGGATAAAGATGTGGGTCAAATATAACAAGAACTTGGAGTAATCGAACAAATTTATACAAAATAGGGAATGTTTACAAGGGAAGATGACCGTGTTACGAAGTGTATGAACCTCTACTGCACATAATACAGAAAGCAGGTCATGCTCTGTATCTGGTCGGATATAAGGGCATGCTGTAATGAACTGCTGAATGAAGGAATTGTTTAAAAATGTCCATTCGTTGTTATACCGTTCAAGGAAACGTTATTGACGCTTGGTTGGGAAGTTCTGAAATATCTGGCGTATAGTCCCGATATTTGTCCTTTCGGCTATGATTTGCAGAGCCGGATCTAGAGCGTGGCAAAGGTGACGCGTACACTTGAAGAGCGTAAAAAATTGTGGTCCAGGGCGTGGAACCGCAAAGTTATACAAACATTTGAATATTTTGGTGGTTGAACTTTTTTGAAAAAAAAAGAAACGCTCTAAAATCGAATATTTTCAAATTCCAATAGTTTTGAAGTTGAATTGTTTTTTTGTATATCAATCGTTCTCTTATCCTGTTAAATAACAAACTCTTTTAATGGGAAACTAACGGACGACAAAATATTTGAACGATATTTATACCGTTCGTGGTTTGATATAAAACGTACAATAATTTCTTGTTTAATTTATTACCATAATTATGTAATCAAAGTATTAGAAAAAACTATGATTAGTTTATTATAGTTTTTCCCCCTAAAAAAAAAAGAACAGCACATACACGCAAAACTTAAACCAGATCGTAAGACAATTATGTATAATTACAAGCTATAGTTGATGGAATGTATACAAATTATCAACTATATAATCAAGTTTATGTAAATAATTTTAAATTTATTAAAACGATATTTTGTTTTGTTTCGTTTGTTGTTGAAATAGGAATAATTCCACCGCCTGATGATGATGATGCTACCCCATCCCGATGTTGGGAGAACAGTACAGATGTCTTCCCGAAACCATCTGGTAATATGACCGATACAGAAAAATTAAGTTCAAAATCAGAATATGGTGGTGGTGGTGGTGATGATGATGATAGTTGTCGTCGTAATAGTCGACATTCTACACGTAATGCAATCAGTATATGTGGTGAACGTAGTGTTGATCGTTTATATTTACGTGCAACAACAGCAAAACGTATGATGAAACCAACAACAACACGTCAAACATTATTATTTATAACAAATGATTATAATGGCAATGAAAAGAATGGATTGCATGTTAGAAAAGGTGATGTTGTTGTACTATTAGGTACACACATTAAAGGATGGTTTTGGGTGAAAAATAAAGATGGTGCAGAAGGATTTATACCGGCTGCAATTGCTGGACACGGTTTTTTGTAAATTAATATTACATATTTATTACTAATTAATATAATGACAATTGTAAATTTTTGTAAATAAAATTACTACAAACATCAATTTTTGGACTTGATCCGGCTATACATAATGTTTGAAATGGTTCTTCTTGATGTACAGCACTATATGTTGTAACTGGTGATGTTGGTATCTCTGTTACAATATCACCATTAAAACTCATTTGATAGAATAATGTTGAACGACCACCAGCAAAGATTTTATCTTGATAAATCTCAGCAATATGAATACCTTTATCATCAATTGGGAATACTGTCGAGATATTCATTGAACGTAAAAACCATAAAGATAATCTAGGACCACCCCCACATAATAACCAATCATCATTAGCACTTAAACCACCAATCCATTTACCTAATTCCGGTCGTGAAACTTTATTTTGTTTATGTGGTATTATTGTATTAACAATTTGTGTATCTCGTCTATCCCATATAAGGATTTGGCCATCTTCACCGCCGGAAATCAACTGATTTGGACTAAAAATCATTGAAATTAGTTTTAATAGAATGAGGAATCGGTAGAAAATGATACTTTGGCGCTGTTAAACAATGAATATAATCATTATGCCCTTTGAATATTTGTAGATTCTTCCGATTTTCAATATTAAATGTATAGACATTATTATCACCACAACCAGCATAAAGATTATCATTTTCTTGATTGAAAACTAAACAATTGACATCTGGTTTATCGAAACTATCTTTTGAATTTGGTATTTCAATACACCATGAACATGATGGTTTTTTATTTGATGTCACCTTCTCCCATGTATAACCTAAAATTTCACCAACAGTCCCAACAACTAGAAATTGATTTGTTGTTAATAAACTATTAATCTGCACGTCCTCTTTAACCGTAAATGAATTCTTCGGTAATTGGTCTTCTTTAGTAATACTGTTTTCTTGATTAAATAGTTTGGATAACCTTAAAATTGATTTAGAAGATTAACAAAAAATCGAGTAGAAATACTTGTTTTTAACTTACTGAAATACGGAAATTGTACCGTAAATATCGCCAACAATCAAATAATTGCCACATGGTGTAAAAGTTTGGCTTAAAACCGTATTATAAAAGGATTTTGTTAATTTGTTTACCATTTTTGATCGATTTGATCTAACCTAAAATTTTTGACAAATGTATGTATTATTGGTTGCCTATTCAACACAACCGTCGGGCTTAGGACCGATTTATACGATCAACCGTCCGAACGACGGTGCTCGACTAAAATAACATTTATTTTGCTATAATCAGCAACTTTATCTTAGTTTTGAAATAGAATAATCCACATTTATAGAAATTTCCATCCTTTTTGTTAGATAGTTAGAGAACACGCAATGTCCGGGTGTTTTAATAGATAAAATAAAATCAATGTACTACTTGTTTACGTTTTGGATATCAACAGAATAAAAAAAATGTTACCTAACACCCTTATCTAGACTTGCTGTTATACCAGTGTTTTGATCAGTTGATTTTTAGGCGTTCAGATGTTAATACGTACAAAAATACGTCGTACTTTAACAGTTTATCAAATCATTTTTGTATCAGAGATACTGGATATATTAGGAGTGCAGTGTAGAGTGAAAGTGTTAGTGTTTTGTGAATGGTTTGGAGTGCAATTGATAACACAGTTAGTTCATAGATTAGAAGAGCACCCAGATAAAGGTAGGTTCTTAGCAACAAAGTACTCTTTCCTTCCGTTTTTTATTCTCGATTTGACATAGTTTGGGGCTGATCTCTAAAATGGACCTTATATGTAGGGAACAGAGTTAATTTACAGCATGGCCAATCTCATGTGCATTACTCGTTTGTAGCGTATCATTTGACCCTTTAACTGAACTACGGGTATGAAATACACAAAAACATTCTTTTCCAAAAATAATTTATTGGTTCATATTTTTTTCCTCTCGATATTTTAGCTCCAATTCACCGTTTAGTTTTTAATAAAAGCACACAAATTACACCCAAAAGAATAATCCATATTATTTCAACACCAATACCATTCCAAACTTGAAAATCTGAAATTGACCAACCCTTTTTCATTACATTACGAAATGATTCCATTGGTATAGTGAATGGTAAACATTTTCCAATATATTGAAGAAACATTGGCATTCCTTGCATTGGCCATAATAATCCACAAAGGAATATCATAAAATAGAAAGTGCCTGTTATGATTATATTTGCCATATTATAATTATAACTAACGATAGATATCCAAAAGCCTAAACAGAAACGAATTAGTTTTTAACAACAATTTTGGGTAAAATTGTAGAAAAAGAAAACAACAAATTACCATAACTCATTCCTGCAATTCCTTGTAAGTAAGTCAATAATGTTAATGTCCAAATACTACCAACTGTTTCAATTTTAAAAACTATAAATGTAACAATTAAAACTTCAAATGTATGAATGATAACAACACTAGCTTGTAATATGAAATGTGTAAGTGTAATTTCTAATGATGTAACACCGGCAATTGTTGATCGTTCCCAAATACCTTCGTAACGTTCACCGATTATAATTTGTGAGGTCATTAATGCATCAAGAAAGAACATTATACTAGAATTAGAAAACCAAAATGATAAAATCTAAAATTCACAAATTAAAAATAGCAGAAAAAAAACTAACGTCAATACAACTCCTGGAGTCATAAAAATGGTAAATGTTTCATCATGATTACCATTTATATAAGTTAAACGAAGAAAATTTGTCAATTCCTCGTTCAATTGACAATCAGCCATGATTTTCTTTTCGAATTCTTGAAAGATATCGTAAAGTCTAAATTTAATAGTTAAGCCAATCTGACGATCTGAAAAGCGATTTTTTTGTGTGTATAATTACAGATAAAGCTTTAATTCAACAATTTACTTGACATATCTAGCCAAACCTTAATTTGACTGAAATCTAATATTTCAGGTTCAGCTTTACGCCACAATTCGATCCGTTGTTCTAATGAATCTGTGAAATTTTCAGCAATATAAATGGCACCACTTGCTTTACCATGTTTGATTGCATCCATAGCATCTGATAAATTCCTATATTCAACCTATAGATAATCATTATAATATTGTTAAAATATAAAGACCGGTTTCGGTGATTTATACCTTTTCAATCATTGGGTCATCCAATTCAAGCATAAATCGGCAGGCTAAATTTGAAAAATGACATTTTTGATAACTGTACGGTATTGCTGTACCATTTGTTGTGAAATTTGGACAAAATGCTGACATGCCTTCATCGTTGATTATTGCTAATTTTATATCTTTTGGATCACCACCGACAGCGCATAGAAATGCTAATATTTGAATTACAGGTATACACGTAATAAATATTAAACCACTAAAAATTTAAAATGTAGAGGTAGTGTGGTAATATGGAAAATAATTGAATAAATACCCGACATTTCGGTAGAATTGTTTCCAGTTTTTATCGAGTAAAGCTCTCAATCGGTTGCCATTCAATTGTGTTCTCTTAACGATTTTGACCGGATTTCTTTTAGTTTTTGGTGTTAAAACCTTGAAAATTTTGCTTTAAATATTGAAACGCATTTTTAAAATTTAAAAATTTACTTCCACTGATCCTCTATTACCATCAAATGATGCTATACTAACATCGGTACTAGAATTCTGTATATTAGTGTCATTAGCTGTAGATGTAGTAGTGATTGTTCCAAATGTTAAATTATCTAATTGTCCTTGTTCTTGACGTTGACATAATATTAAAAAGACATCTTCTAAATAATCAGTTTGGAATACATGGAGGAGTCTTTGTGGTGATTCTTCAGCTAATAATTTACCATCACGCATTAGACCAATCTGGAAGTTTTATTGTAAAGATCAAACATCTAAATTAACTTTTATTATTCTTATTAGTGATTTTTTTTTAATCGATTGAGAAACATCAAGGTTCAGATATTATAAGTGAAAATGTCATTCTGAAATCAGTTTTTCTTCAATTTAAAGTTATAAAAAAAAACATAATTACTATGACGTATTGATATTCCTTTCTATCATTCCACAATACTATCACCTTGATATGATTTTATTACTTTTTTTCTTTTTTAATTAGTTTAGAATACATATATGCCATTCCAAGACTTGAGTACCTTCGCTAGCTTGTTCGTCACACACTTAACTTAAAGTATATGACGAATAAACAGCCCTAATTGTAAGTGATAATTTGAATAACACTGAATAAGTTTGGATAAAGTAATTGAGTAATAGATGTAGGTACTTTAGTCTTGGAATAACCTTTTTCTACTTACAGTATTAGACTGTCGTGCTTCTTCAATATAATGTGTTGTTATAATTACAGTAATCCCATCATTATTTGTAATTTCAACTAAATGCTCCCATATTTTATCCCTTAAAACTGGATCTAAACCAACAGTTGGTTCATCTAAAATTAATAATTCCGGTGAGTGTACCATGGCAGCAGCAAATGATACACGTCTCTGTTGTCCACCACTACAATTTTTTAAATAACGATTCTCCGGTGGTAATTCTAATAAATTTGATAATTTATAATAACGTTCATTTATTTGTTTATCGGACATATTGAAAATTCTACCAAAATAAAAGATAGCATCACGTACAGTAAATTCACCAACTAAAGCAATCTCCTATTAACAAAATTTGATTATTCTAAATATTAAATAGAAATTATTTATATAAATTATACTTGTGGCATATATCCGACTCTAGGTCCAGGTACACCGCTTTCTTCACTACCTGGATGACCGCCCAATACCCATATATCACCAGAATTTAATTTTTTCCGACCAACAACACAACTTAATAATGTTGTTTTACCACAACCACTTGCCCCCAATAATCCATAACTATGAAAATTTTCCACCATCGTTTTATAGTTCGAAAAATTTATCAAAAGAAAATAAGGCGAGGGATTACTTACATGTGGCCACGTTGGACTTGCATTGTCAGCCCTTTAAGTACTTCTTTAGAACCGTATGATTTATAGGCATCTTGAACATGGATTGCTAACTGGGCATTCATGTTGTTTAACCTATTTAATTAATTCTCTGATTAATTTTTAAACAATTGAGAATAATGATAAACTGTAGGTAATCACAAATAGAATGGGTACCCTTGAGATTATACGTCGATATGCTTTTCAAATGCAGTAAAACATCACTGCAGAAAATTACATAGAATTTATTTCCGGTATGGAAATTTTGTTAATTTATTGTAATTTTTTATCAATAATTATAAAAGGCAATTCATGTATAATTTGTCATTTCTTGATCTATTAGTCAATTAATAGTTGAATAAATTTAAGTGAGAAAACTTACTTAAAGTATGGGAAAGTGCAAAGAAAAGCACGTAAACTGTCACTTTGTTAATAAAACTGATTGATTTTATTGAAATTGTTAATTTTTTTTGTTTTGTTTTTAAATAATTACTACTTTGTGATTTTTTATCATATAGTCACGTATAAAACAAAGTACAACTTGGTAGGTGCTTTTCTATTTTTAACGAACTGCATTACAAAATAACAGTTTTTGTAAAAAAAACACGCACATTGATTATTAGATTTACAATGCATGTTTTTTATAGAATCATGTTAATCAACTTATACTTTGTTAAATGGTAAATAATTAAAATCATAATCACTAAGTTGCCTATAGGTCATTTGCCATTATATTTATTTTAACTGCTTTATTATTAATTATTGAGTGGACATGCCCACTTTTTTTGAATTTGCATTGCCAAACCAAAAAAAAATTATGTATTTAAAAATATGATTCGAAAGGATATACCTTAAAGTATCCCAAAAATGATATGAAAAGGAAGATCAACTTTTACTAGTTGTTGCTGTAAATATAATCAATTTTTGATTTTCCATTAAATCGCCCCACAACTAACTCAAACCTGAATCAATTGAGTACTTTGAATAGTCTCTTAACAGTGTTAGTCCAGGACCCCAAAGTTACTGGCCCGCCCCTGAATGTAAATATACTCGTACACCCAAAGACTATATCAGTGTTTCCCAACCTTTTTGGGTGTGCCTGGCACACTTTAAATTGAATAAGATTTCCGCAGCACTAGAATTCCGTATTTAGTTCCATTTAGTTCCATTTTGCGAAACAAAAACCCAATTCGCGTCACATCTACAATCTTTTCACGGCACACTGGACTATATCATCAGTTTCGGTTGCGTTTATAGGCTTACAACAGTCGGTGTACTTTTACAACAATTCTAGTTTTTTTCTGCGTATTTTTTAGCAAAAACTGCTAAACTTAACTCTTTTGTCATTGTTTAAAGTGTTACACCAGAAAAAAATCAGGATAAAATCACCATATCGCGTCATTTTCTGGAAAAAATATGTAGAGCTAGGATGGTTTAACGTTTAGTGAAAATTTCAACACGCTAAACAGGTCTGACTGCAGCATTAGATGAATTATAGTTCATCTATTTTAACTGGACTACCTTGGATTTGAGACACCATAGACAAAAATTGCGAAATTTAATTCTCTAGCAGCTGTAATCCAAGTGAGTTGGTCAAGTCTAAATAGATGTACGATAATTTAAATCAATCATATTAGGTATATAAAAATTGGATATTGTTCAAAAATTCATAATAAAAGACACGTTTAGGTAAATGCTGCTATTTAGAATATAAAAACTAATAATTCATTGTCATAGGGAGAAAAATTTTTCATTTTTAATTATATCCACTCTGTATATCTATTTATTGCAATTAGTTTATTAATTAAATATTGCAATTACTTATATTTACATTCCATTCTTTTTAATAAAACAATAACAATATATTATTTTTAACAACAAGCGATTATTTAAGGTATTCTTTATATAAAATGCGGAAAATTATTGCAAAATACATTATTATTATTATTATTAAAAACCAAATTGACCTCCACTAACATCTTTATATTGCTTTATAATACTAGGCTACTTCTTATTGTTAGAATAATTAATAAATGAATAAACATGTAAATGGATGCATTAATAATAAAATAGGTACATATACTAAAAATAAGTATTGATGATCAAATCATTAGAAATGGTATTCCCCTTTTTGGAAAATTGTTCAGTTCGAGAGAATCGAAAGAGACTCACCTGCATAAAAGTAGTTATTTGAAAACAAAAAAAAACAAACTATTCTTTTTCTAATATCAACTAAACGTGTTCACTCGTCAGCAGGTGCTGAGAGACTGAATGATACAATCAAGATTTTTTTTAATTCAGCTTCACCTAGGTCGCGGTATTAAAATTAAAATTTCAATGTACTTCTAGTATTTACCTATGTTGTTGATTATGTTGTTGTCTTAGGATTAGTCTAGAAGTGTGTCTGATTTCGTTGAATACAACTCATTTGTTTTTTTCCTTTAATCATTTAAGGCACATAAATCAACTATATGGATGCTGTTTAGTTTAAAATTCAAATTATTATTCAAATCTATGCATTTTTAATCATTCAACTAACATTTATTTTGAATGTCATTTTTTTCAATTTGATATTATTTTCTACATATAGCAGTTTTTGTTTATTGATTACGTAATTCTATTATTTTTTTTTGATATCGTTAGCAAAAATCATTTTTTAAAGAGACTAAAGGAGGGTTCACACCGGGCGCGCCGTGCAAAATGTTCTGTTCGGCATTGCACAAAAATGCACGGAACCGGGGAGAAAGACGAACCACTCAGCGAGATGGTTGTGATTGGACGACTCGTAATCAGCTTGTCCTATATGCTGACGGCGTGAACTGAAATGCTGTACAAATGGCAGAAACAAACGCTTTATTTTCCGGATCGTGCTAGTGCAAAGTTATACAGCATTGCACGGTGTACTGTCAGAACAGCCCACATGATCCTGTTCTGGTCACTTTTGTTTGGTTTGGCGTAATTCTGCGCGCCCGGTGTGGACCGTTCTTTAGATCTCTTCTCGCATAGTGAATAAATTAATTTTTAACGACAGAAATAGCGAGCAATAACATGATATCAAACATAAATTTATTAAGTGTGAAGGATGGGCGTACAACCATTATACCAGGAAAGTATAATAAAAGCATAAGAAAGTATAATTTGACAATGAAAGTGCCCGAATGACGCTCTTCCATTGATGACTGTGCTGTTTAGTATTTTCATTCAAAATGATAAGGTTTTGAAAAAACTGGATTTTTTACTACACAAGGGGATCTATTAGTTCACGATAAATGTGTCTTCTTTTATATAAATATCGATAATAGTAGTAGCAATTATCTATTAAGCTGAGCTTCCATCAGGTCGGTAGAACGACGCGCCGCTCCGTCGTCCTCAAGAGGTTTGGAGAGATTTCCATCGAAGCTACGAATATTGAAATTATTTTGTGTACAATATTTTGGAAGTAGAGCTGAAACCTCTATCTCTACTTTACTTTCTTAACAAGACATGAAACAAATAGATTTTTTTCAACGGTTCATTTTAGCCTTTAGATACTCATTTAGATAGCTACTCTTTTATGAGAGTTTCTACTTTCATGTCGGGTGATGTTTTTTGTAAGTATTATTTCAATGACGGAAGTGCTTAATTTGGAAATGGGAAAATACAATATTCTGGAAAGAATGTTCTCTAGATTTATGTCTTCTTATGTCCCAATTGTCTCAATCAAGCGACGATTTGATTCTAGTTAACGGCTGCTGCATCAACCGATCGAAATCTAGAGTAACTGTGTACTTTTATTAACAGTTATACAAATAAATATAACAAGTTGTAAACTAATAATAATAATAGTAGGTACAACATTTAATTTATTCTAAATTGGGAAATCTTATAACACGAATTGCCATTGAAAGAAGTGAATGATTTTCCATTCTGTATATTGCCCTTAGGTATATTAGTTGAGTTGTTTAGAAATCAAAATTCAAGTGCTTTCATAAAAAAAAAATAAAAAAAAAATACTGAAGGTTACGTTCTTATGATAGGTAATGGTGTAATGATGCCGTACATATCAGTGACATAGCATGGTGGATGCGAACAGGTAGGTATATTTTACATCTCACACCTGTGCTTAAATAATTGAGATCTTAAGGCCCAGCTTTATTTCATTAAAATAAACTCTATGTACAAGAAACGAAAGGTTGGTGTATGGCGACAAGATCGACCTTAAATAGAGATTAAAGAAGTGAAGCTGAATCGGGTTGTAACTATCGTAACAATCAAGAGTATCACCGGAAAGTTGTCTACCAACTTTAAACGCTAGCTACGCCACTGTGCCATACCCATCATATACGCAGAAATAGGAAAATTTGAGGTCTTTTTTTACGTAGGTACTACAAAATTCATTAAAAAAATAAATAAACAGTATAATAATAATTAATACGACAGCTAGATTCATAAATTGACTGTGAGAATATAGCTTAATTACCTATATATTTATGAATTTGTTTGTCTAGCGTCTAATTTATTTATTCAAATTGTTTGTTATCCAATTAACTTGTCTATTTGAGCTTATCGTTTTTTGAAAAAAAATAAAATAAAATAAATGTATTGTTTACAACAATTTTATTTTGTTGAAATAAACATATAGATTTTAAGCAATGAAGCTGACTATGAATTAATAATGCTGTAATTCATAACATTGTCCTTCATATTTACAGCCTATGATATAATTGGGAACACGTCTGTCCAGTAAGGAAGAAGGCGCCGGGTTCAAGTCCCGACGTGGATTTAAACTTTTTCGTATTCTAATTATGAGAGATATTTGCTGTTCTCTAGACAACCTTCTTTGATTTTAATTAACCAGACAAAAAATATATACAACATTGCGTTATAATCAAATTCTATAAATGTTAAATAGTTGATTAAATAAACAAACAACATTATTAAAAAAAAAGGAAAAGTTTTTATAATATTTAGTGGGTTATGATGTCATGATCAATGCATTTGCTTTTCTGTCTTATGTTAGTCTTACAATGAATTATTGATATTTTATTTAAAATAGTTGTGTTTTTGTTTTATTTGTAGTAAATCACTAATTATGGTGTTTTACACTCGATTAAATGAAGATTGTTTCTTTATTCGTATTTTCACCTTGTTTTAATTACAGATAGACTGAATAATCAACCTTTTTCCAATGAAGGACGTTGATCATTTTCTTATAAAACAGACTTCAGTGATAATTATGAAATTATTTTAATTTTTGTTATCCTTGAAAGCAACATGTGATTTTTTTTTTCTAATATTAGTGTTTCATATCATTGTTTATTATTTGAAATGCGCATTTTTCTGTTACCCACTTTTTTTCTTATAATTATAGTGACGCTCTCATGTATATACCAAGTTCTATAACAAAATCTACACGTTTTACACTTAATTATTGTTAATTATATCAGTTGGTTAATTAATTAATTATATAAATTGTAAGTAGGTACAATTTATATAATTATTACGAGTTTTATTATCAGATTTAATTGTTTGATAAAGGCTTCAATGAGGACAAATAGTGGGAATTACCATATTTTTTCAACAATCAGATACAGCTTACAATCGAAGGCCGCTTATAATTGGAACGTTCCACCTGAATAGGCATAGATATATTGCACCCTTTATTGAAATCATACCTAAATAGTAAGGATGACCACGAAATATGTTATGAAATCTGAACAGTGCGTTTGTAATGGTGAACCCACTTACAGGCCATATGGCTGTCTCAATTTTTAGTTTTAGTAGAGAAACATCGAAAAGACACGCACGCCAGTTTAACGTGATAAATGAGAATCACAGCAGAGGCGATAAAATGGAAGTTTGCACTTTACATGAATTTAGGAGGTTGTTTATCGCGTTATGTGAGTACTAGTCGTGTTATACGTACGTGGATCCATTGTTATATCAACACTGAGTCTCGTTATCAATTCGTAATCAAAACATATTTGATTTTCCTAAATATTTGCATAACTATTATCTAACATTAGAATCAAGGCAATGTAATGGAACCAAAAGTCAAAAACAAAAACAAAACAAACTAAACAATTTACATTAATGACTTTTAATATTCACTACTGATTAATAATGTAGTAAACTACAAAATTATTTAAATATCAACATTGGACTTAACAAAACATTTAACACAAATTTACCACCAACAATAAGAATATTTTGTATATGTTCAATAAAACATTTCAATTGTGGTTGTTTTATAGTTGTTAATTTTTGATTAGTACAAGCTAAACAACCGATTTCCATTAATTTAATATATGTTTTTGTACCACCTAATATACCATCAGTACCAATTAATTCATAATTAATTAATTGACCTTTAAACCATATATGATCGTTTGGTTTTAAATTCAATGTGAAATTCTTGAAATAATTATCAATAATTAATGTAACATCAGAACTTTTACCCCATATACCGGACATCATTTTTACATTAATTTCAAATGTATAAATATTGAATTGATTTAATGTACAATAATTTACGGAACGTATTGTATCATGGAATAATTTACATTCATCACGTATTAAATCTGGATAATTTTCACAACCATCATTCATTTCATCACCATATAAACAATACAGATAACGTTGTATTGTTTTTGGGAATTTATCAATGATTTGTTTCCAATTATTTCTAATCGTTTTTATTTTAATATCATTTATATAACCATCCCAATGTATATAAATATTATCTAATTCGGCACATTTCATTTGTGCTATAGCTAGATTCTCTTCTTGCCATATTGGTTGATTACAGAATTTCTGATATACATCCCATGATAAGAATTGTGGTAGATTCTTTTCATTATTATCACCATTATTATTATACAAATCGAGATTTGTTGATTTTAATAAAATAAAAATTGCAATAATTGTTGAAATTATTTGAAAAATTGCCGTTAATCGTTTATAACGTGTTTGTGCAAATATCCAATATAAACATAAACCGATTATTGATAAAACCGAAAATAATAAAATCCCCCATATAATATTTGTTGTTAATAACCATTTTGTTAATGCAGCCGCTGGTAATATAACACTAGTTAAACCAACTAATGGTAGAAATAATACAATACCAACTAATGCTAAACTACCACGTAATAAACCGTAAATTGTTGCACCACGTGAACTAATTATACAAATTTGTAACCAACTTAATGTAACACAATGTGGTATTAATGTTTCATATGTGGCACGCCAATTATTGATTGATGCTATTTTAATAAATAATAACGGTATCGATAGATATAGGAAAAAACGGAAATTTATACAAAATTCGATACCATTACCAATAACATAACTAGCAAATGTTGGTATATTTAAGTCGAGAAAACGCCAACCTTGCGCCACAACCGGATCAGTCTCGTATGGATATTTTGCTAAAACATTTATACCAAAACTAAGTAAAACATACAAATTAAATTGGATTTTTGAACGTTTCTTTGGCATAAAACCAACTAATGTCATAAATATCAAACAGAATGATATAATCATTAATTCACTTTGTGGTATCCATTGATCGACAATTATTGGATAAATGACTAGATTTATTAATAATGCAATAAAGAAACAAGCGTACGGTTTTAAATTGTTGCGTATATATTGGAATTCAGCTTCTTCACCATTCAAACCACCACTAGAATAACAAATAAATAAACCAGACCATAAACGAAAATCATAAAATTCACGTTGTTTTTGTAACATTTGAAATGTACAAACTAACATTATAACAAATGATGAATAATAAATTAATATTGGTATAAAATATAAAATATTATCACTACTAATTAACGTATATGTTAATAATAAAAATATCAATTGTAATTCAGTTTTTGCTAATGGGAAGAATTGTTGGAATTGTTGCCCTAATATTTTTATTAATTTATAATAAATTATCTTTATTGCAAGTAGTGGATGTAGAATTGAACGTTGTATTAATGGTATACGATCTAATGCTTTCAAATCAGGATCTGATAAACATAATGTACGATTTACAATAGGTAGATGACCATGTGAATAATCAATAGCTGCTGATATTAAATGATCTTCTGTTAATTTCTCATTATTACTACAATCTGAACGTTGTGACCAATCTGTATCATCATCACCACAACCATCATCATCATCCTCATCAGATACAATTTCATCATAAACTAATTGATGATTATAACCATTGATTTGTGATGATGATGATGCTGCATTATTAACAATTTGATTTCCATCTTTATCAATTGAACGTATTTTCTTTTGTAATTGTTCAGTTGTTATATATTCACCACCATTTGATAAATTAGCAAACATTTCTCTTGCAGCACGACGTGCAACTTTCTCATCTTGTGTCATTTGAATGCAAGATTTTACATCCAAATAATTCAATTCCGTTATACCTTTACCAGTTTCAAGGCATGTTTTTAATAAATCAGTTGCTTCAATATTACCTTGTTGGGATGCTTTAATCAACCAATAAACACCTAAACGTGCATTTTCTTTTGCTTCAACTTCTTGTTCTACAAATAGCTTTTTTTTTAAAATTTAATTGAATAAATCAAAAATCTAATACCACATTGTTCATCTAATAGTTGTTTAGCTAAAACAACTTGTGATTCTGGACAACCATCGGATGCTAATTGATTTCTTAATCGTTTAAGACAACCACGGGAATCATCTGGAAATAGATTGATCTAATTAAAGAAAATTCTTTATTGGATAGTTTCGTTTTTTTTTTGTTTACCATATACAGTCCATTGTTTTCTACCAGATGTGGAACGTTTCGGCACCACACCGGCCATTGTCACAACAATATTGATCACCTTTTATAGTAATTTGTTTAAACAATTTCTTCCATTACTCAAAACATAACCTTTTATGATCATAAAATTTGACAGTTGTTGTATTTACATCGAGCTAGGCAACCAAATATACATTATGTTGGGCTACCTAATTGTAGCTCGCAGTGTTTATAGCTAAAGCTCTATTTACGTAGCGACTTTAAAAATTGAGCTACGCTAAACTAGAATTAGCGGGATATTTAAATTGGTTCTATAATAAAAATGCTAGGTTTTGGAAATTCGTTTTATTTCAATGAAACTATAATAAATTAGGATTAGGTCTAGTTTTATGATAAAATTTCATGATATGTCAAAGTGGTATAAAAACAAACTAAACGACAAAATCAAATGGAAACGTATTAGATAAATACAAATCTGATAAGATAAAAAAAAATGGTCCCTAATTCTAATAATACTGTATTATTTACAATAAATAAATTATTAAATGATTTATGATAATTTAACTAGCTCCATTACATGTAATTTCTTGATTTTTATTATCTATCCGAAATTGATCGGCATGTTCTTTAATAAAACTTTCATCATTATTGTTGTCATCATCATTTGTTAAATATTGTGAATCGGTAAAAGCACGTAAAATCTCATCATTATCAATAAAAACTTCATCTTCATCTGAATCAGCAACAAGTATCGGTGTAGCACCATCGTGTAGATTTGATTTGCTCTTTGATCGTTTGTACATCTCTTTCGATACACTTCTTGTAAATGAGAAACGTTTCGATTTTTGTCTGGTAAGTGGTGGTCGTACAGTTTCTTTCTTCTTCTCTGGTATCGATTGTGTTTCAATTAGATCTGTTGCAATTTCATTTATAACTTTCCATGCATATTCTATATGTTCAATTGTAGCATTCTCACTACATATAGCAAATCGTATCACATATTTACCACGTACCATTGATGGTATCATATGGAGTTTGCCTGATGCATTAATCAATGCTAATAAATCTTGATTGATATGATCTGTTGATTTTAAACGGAAACAAACTAAACCAAGTTTTACATCATTGACGACTTCGAAACGTGAATCGGAATTGACTAATTTTTCAAAATGTTTAGCCAGTTTTATATGACGACGGATATAGTTTTGTAAGCCGGTTAGACCGTATTTGCGGAGTACAAACCATAATTTCAATGAACGAAATCGACGACTTAACTGTATACTCCAGTGTCTATAATCGATGACTTCATCAGAATTAGCATGTTGTAGATAGAGTGGATCAACAATTAGAGCATGTGTTAGACGAATCTTCCTCTTCACCCATAAACAGGAACAATCGAAACATGTCAATAACCATTTATTTGGATTTGTATTGAAAGAGTCAGCATATTCAATACCACGAAGATACGGTTTTAATTCAGGACAAATAAAGGCACTACCAGCATAAGCAGCATCCACATGTAACCACATAATTGGTTCTTTTTTGATAATCGGTCCAATTTCCATTAAATTATCAAATGAACATGATGATGTTGAACCTAAGATTGCCGAAAAATAGAATGGTGTTAAACCATTTGCTTTATCTTCATCTATAGCTTTTTGTAATGTATCACCACGTAAACAACCATTCTCATCTGGTTCTAATATACGTAATTTGACTAATAAGATTTTGGCAGCTTTTTCAACACATGAATGCGCCTCACTGGAACAATAACCAACTAATTGTGGTAGAAATGCACTAGATTCAGTTTCTGGATTTTTTGTTTTCAATAAATGTATAGCTTGATTACGTGCAGCTAACATTGATACAAGTACACATTCACTAGCTGAACTTTGTATAACACCACCGCCACTACCACGACTTGATGATGTGATAAATTCATCTGGTAAACCGATTGCTTTACCAAGCCAATCCATTACGATAGTTTCCAATTCTGTACATGCTGGACTAGCTGCCTGAAATAAATCCAAAAAAAAAAAAACGAAAATTTATAATAAAACAATGTTGAGAATAAATAACAGATGATGCATGGGAAAATGTTGTTGTCTCGCTATAGAATGAAAAACATGGCAATTTGCGTGTTGGATGTTTATTTATTCTATTGTAAAAAGGCGGAAGAGTGAAAAGAAGCGTTTTTTTTTAAACAGTGTCAGTGAAAGTCTTTTAGCATCCAATTAAGTTAACAGTTATTTTCAAGAATTAAATGAAACCTTTCTTCACGTATTGAAAATTAAATTGTCTTGTCTCTATTTATATAATTACGTAATACAAACGGATATACATATAGATATAATAATGGGAAAAACACAACACACGCAATGTTATGTTTATTATGTGAATTGCAACAGTCGTGATATATTTATACGATAAATGATAACAATCTGCGTAAATATTATTAATAATTTAACAATACTAGTAAACCACGTGTTTACAACAATTTTATACCGCTCCATTAGTCTATTTTTAATTTGTTATAAAATAGTAAACAGTAGGTGGTTTCTCGGTCTTTCAACAAATTAAAAAGCCTAAAAATACGCAAATTTTGAGTCATAATAGATAATTCTAAACTTTTCTCTCTCTCTATCTCCATATTTCTATTGTTAAATTCCAAATAAAGTGAAAACTTACCCATGAAAACCCAATACATCCTATAGCATCTGATAACATATCAGCTAATATTGATGGAAATGAATTACCAGATGGGAAATAAGCATGAAAATGTGGATGTTGCCAATGTGTTATACCAGGCATAATTTTTTTATCAACATCATCCATAATTTTATCCCAACTTTCTGGTTCTTGGGGTGCTTCATTTGGTATTAAATGTTTCAAATAACCAGGTTCAACATTTGCCGTTACCCGATACTGTTCAATATTATTTAAATAATTACAAATATAATCGATCATTTCTTTGCCACGAATACGGAATTCTTCCACGTCCATTATCACAATAATAATAATAATAATATTTGATTTTATAAATTAGTTTTGTTTTTCCCGTAATTATAAATCGTTCAAGTCTAACACTGTTTTGTACGACGCGAGATAACTTTATGATTTTTCGGATCTAGATACAACAACTTTTATAATGGTGTAGCGAATGAAGGATCTTTGGTGGGGATCTCCGATCCTTTTTACACTAAAAGATCCCTTTTGCTTGCTGTATTGTCACTGTTGTCCGAAATTGTGTAATCGTGTAACAATAGAGAAGAGTATAGGTATAATATAAGTAGATGTTATGAATATCGTTTGTATGTTAATTGATTAATTCGATTAGAAGGGGTTGCTACCTACCAGTTTCAGTCCTTTATCGATTTCAACAAATAGACAGTTTGAAATGTTGAAACAAGCATATTTTATAACATCGTTAAACTTGCAATTAAAATAAATAAGTAATAAAATTTTAAATATCGCTCTAATTTGAAAATAGTGCACTACAAATAGAAACTTATTCCTAGATTAATTGTTTAATTAACAAACTATGACGAGAATATTCCTATAAATTACATCATTAATTGTTGATTCCTATTTTAATATTGCCAAATTACAATCTTTTGAGCTCACTGATGGTTAAATTATAATTTTTGATTGCAACCGTTAGTTCCGCCTTATTGTAATACGTTTGGATCGTCAGGTATGTAGGTAGATAACACCGGAGAAGATGCTGGATTTTTAAAAAGACTTTATCAATTATCACCTGTTTCGTTAATTAAAAAAGTTCATAATCAGGAGATTGGAAATCGTCACTTTTCTCCTTTTACTTTTGTTAATTTTCTTCTTTCTATAGTTATGGATTTTCGTTAGTCATTAAGCATTAGTTCCTCATGTTTTTTTCTGCTGAAATTAATGGAATTGTTACAGTGGAAAAACCGTTTGATTTATTACCGGACTTATAAACTACTTATTGTTTGTTTAAAACAAAAACAAAAACAAAACAAAAACATTATTTGGTAGGTTCGTTTAAAAGTAAATTAACCGTATTTTATATAAAAATCCGTGTTTCTACCTTGATTACTTCTGTGAATCCAACTACATCTGTTAAATATTTCAATACTGAGTCGACTTGGCTGTAAGACAGCTAGCTGTCCATATGCCACAGGGAAGACAACACAGTTTCTTGTACATTCTCTAGAATTATGAAGTTTAGTCACTTTAGGGCCAGCTTTTCGTTACACATCAGACTTTACAGTTGCGTAAGCATAAACAAGCATTTTCTTGCTTTCAATTTTGATTGGCCTTGCTTTAATAAGGTTGAGTCGACTGAATCAAAATAAACCGACTGTAATAATTCAATGGCGTTAAATATTTAAATTTGTGATCGTGTATAATTAAAATTAAAATAAACAATAACATCCGTATGTCCATGGAAATGGAGTAAGGTTAGCCACTTCTTTTTCTAAGTAAAACAGTACACCCACCCTTTGTCCCAAAAAAGGTTCACACAGTGTCAATTGGTGTTAAAAATCAGTAAATATTACTTCTTTAAACAATACTAACGGTAAGCATATGGAAAATTTATTGTTTATTTGTAAAATTAAGTGTAAATGTAATAAATATACCCTTGGTAATAATTTTTGTTTATTTATTTATTTATTATAAATTTATTAGTTGTTAAATGAAATATTATAGGGGATTATTAAGAAATCAATTGTTGATAAAATAAATAAACGAAAATAGAAGTGCAAAAATCTTAAAGAAACATGAAATCATCTTTTCAAAAAGTTTGAAAATAATGTGTCGCAACAAGAAAAAAGTCTACTTCCATTTTTTACGCATAATAATGCTTCACTAAACCGGATGTCCGATTTGTGTTCTTGTGATGATGACAGTGTAGAGAATAGAGCTGATTATTAATTTCGATTTGATTTAGCATTCCATTGCCCATTACCCCGTTTACTAGCAGGTAAAACTAGACTTTGATAATTGAAAAAATCCTGTATTGCCACCTGTGTATTTTCTTTATATCTACCTGAGTTTTAAGAATGCAAAGTCATGTTGATGAGAAAAAGAAAACGGTCAGGATGAACTTTGGAATTAAAGAAATTGTTGATACAAGAATTTCGTCATAATACACTGGACTACTATACAGGAAAAGCTCTTATGAAAGTTATATACACGAGTAGAATTTCAATTTTGAAACAATATTCAGTTTTTCCAATTAAAATTCTTGTGAAATTCATTTTTTTTTTGAGGGGAAATAAATATTGCATTTGTGTGCTTAATCATTTAATCAAACTCAAAACTTTCGTATATCCTTTTAATGTAAAAATTCAAAAGTCTTCGCTTTATAAGAGATTTTGTCAATATTTACGAATTCCAAACAAAGAGGATATAGAGAGTGTCCCACGGAAAATCAACAAATGTATTCGTTATTAAAATGAATATTTATGGAATTAAAAACGGGCGGAACAATTTTTAATGGGACCCACGGGCATCTATATATAGCGAAATAAATAATAATAAATGGCATCATTAGTACCTCAAGCACTCTTATTATCATTATTATATATTTGACGTCATTCACAGCATTAAGAGTTGCAAAAATTAGAAATTTTAATTATTATTTTTTTTTATATAAAAACAACTGAATTAAATTAATAATAATAATGGTCAAATTTATAGTAATTACACCTATTTTTTACAACAGTCCAAATATAGACGAATCGCAACCTTTATTATGTCATAAAAATGAATAATGATTGGTTGGATTCGATTATAATGAAAAGAATTCCATTCATTCATGTGTGGTTTTAAGGACATAGGAGATATGTTTCATTAGTATAATATCTCTATATGTACTGGACGTCCCATTCAAGATATACACAATGAATTTACAGGTAAACTATAACATTTCGACTACTATTAGATGGGATATTCGGTATATGAATTTGTATATTGAAGAATGAAAGTCATTGAACCAGTTTATCCGGAATCTCCGCCTGATCTATTAATAATTTATTTTAATTAGATACAATTTAATTTTGCATTGTCACTATTTTGTTGTTAATTTTTTTTTCCCGCAATGATCTTGTTACAGATCGTAATAAATGCGGATGCAAATTTCTTTTGTTTTACATACGTTATTGGTAATTCCAACAGGATTCTTTTTTTTCTGCATTTTCTCCTTTTTCATATATCTATTAACACTATAATCCAGGACTTCCGGTATTTGAACATTGAATGGATTGTATTCCGGGTGAAAGTTCTTAATAAATTTGTTCGCTTTTCGACAAGAATCCTACACAAAAATTTGATTATATGGTAGTGATTTTCTGGTGATTATCATTGGTTGACTTAATGACTCAATTGTAAAATATCTGTATTTGTGTGTAAATCTGTGGTAACAGGTTTTAATGATTAGAGAGAATTGGACCAGTCCTAGTTTGAATAAAAGGTTGAAATTATACGACAATGATTCATCTTTTTTCTCAAGAATTTACTTATAGTTTCACTAATTTCACGTAATCGAATTTTGACCTTTATTTGTTTCTTTGGATCAAATTGGCAAATCAATGTTTTCGTAATTATTTCAGGAATACCCCTCGTTTTTTTTTTTTTTGT
>JAZBGY010000209.1:0-17275 GCA_037414755.1 Lydus trimaculatus | reverse complement strand
CTTTAGACAAATTACATCACCAGAAAAATGTAAACGGACGAGACAGAGGCTTCCGTTTTCTTGTACAACACAAATTGGGTATTGTTTCTGAATGAGAATATGGTAATTAATTCGTGGAAATCCTATCAAAATTCTAGAAATGATGTAATTAACACTTCACAGGTACTTTGGATATTTATTTTTGCTTTGGTTCGTTATCGATTTCCTAGAAAAATTTTCAAATTTATTGTACAAAGTTTATTTAATGTTAACGCAAGTCAAAAACACGTGTTCAAACTTCTAATTCACTTAATAAATCTTATCTTTAAATAAAAACTGAAATAAATTCCGTGAATAATTTGCTAATTTTATTCATTTCTAAGCATTTTACATTATTACCCAACAATATCATTTCATAAATTGCTTAATTATTATTGTCATAATTTGGCGATGAGGCATTCTTTCTAGATAGTACCGGTGATCGTTTCGGTGATCGGCTATTCTCACCATCCGGTGATGGTGATTGTCCACCACCATCTGCATTTTTCGTATTGGCTTTCAAACGAACTTTTGTATCTAAATGCCGGAAACGTAACGCTAAATCACTAGCACTTCCGTCTTCCGTTTGGAAAAGAAACGCTAACGGCCAACTGATCCATGATGCACTCCTAAACAAATATTATCGTTAATAATTATTCGTTTTTAATTTTGATAATTGATATTAACAGTGGTGGTTGGATGTTGATGCTTGCATCTGGTGAATCTGCAACTTGTGATAAATGCCGATGATGACGAGCATTTGGTAGAGCTTTAGCAATTGCCGGATTGTAAATCTTTGGATCACTGACCATACGTACAAAAAATGAACGTTTTTGTGCCAATGTATGTCGTTTTTTTCGTTCCAATAGATCGAAGACCTCATCTTGTAATTCCTGGAAATTTATTAATAAACAAAAAAAATTATTAGAAAAATCAAACTTCTAGATTTTTCGAAGGGTACAAAACTACTAAAAATATCAAATGATGTCATATTAGAATTGCGAAATTGGAACTATGATTCACGTGGCGATATATCTCTGGTGATTGTCAATTTTTGTATATTTATTTTGTACGACACCATTAAACATGTATCAACAAACATATTGTGGGATAGAATGGGAAAAGCATCACCTGTTCCCTTTCAACAATGTGAAGATCTAATTGTAAGAGTTCTTCAGCAAACTCCACTATCACCTTCCATGCATAATCTGTAAAAAAGAAACAACCATTAAAAATGACACCCGTAATAATGTTTGGAAATTTTGTAAAATCGTACCAATATCAGCTTCTGTGGCGTTTTGAGCGACGACACAAAATCTGATGACATATTTATCGCTGACGTTAGCAGGAACCATATGAAGCTTTCCAGATGCATTGATGTTACTCAAGAGTTTTTCATTCAATTTGTCGGAACCTCTCAATCGAAAACATACAAGGCCTAACTATAAACCAACAAAAAAGTACACGACAATATACTCTTTTTTTCCCCTCATCGTTCTTGTTAATAATAAAAAAAAACTCACTTTAACATCATTACAAACTTCAAATCTTGAATCTTGTAACACATGTGCCTCGAAAATCTTTGCCAATCGTATATGATGACGTATATAATCTTGTAAGCCAGAGATTCCATAAGTTCGTAAAACAAACCACAATTTCAATGAACGGAAACGACGACTTAATGGTACACCCCAATGACGGTAATCTATAGCCGCATCTGAATAACCATGTTGTAGATATAAAGGATCTACCACTAATGCTGAAGTTAGTCGGATTTTGTCCCTTACCTGAAGAACTCATGAGTTATTTATGTTAAATTGATTCAGTGCAGTTCTCTAAGTTGTTATTATCACGATTTGTCACCTGTCTATTTCTATTCAGGTGATAGAGAGCAAAGCAATGATGACCACTTAGAGATAGTCGAACTGTTTGTTTCTTTCCGACAACTTACCCACATTGTGGAACAATCGAAACTTGTTAAAAGCCATTTATTTGGGTTTGTATTGAAAGAGTCAGCATATTCTACACCAGCTAATAGATATTTCAATTCAGGACAAATAAAAGCATTACCAGCATAAGCTGCATCAACATGTAACCAAACACTAGGAAATTTCTTGCATACAGGACCTATTTCTTCTAAATTATCAAATGAACAAGCTGATGTTGTACCTAAAGTTGTTGATACAAAAAACGGTATTAAACCCATAGTTTCATCTTCTTCCATTGCCTAAAATTCACTATTAATTTTACCCAATAAAGTTTCTACATTAGTTAGTTTTACCGTCATTAGAGTTTGGCCACGTAATGATGATCTTTCATCCGGTTCTAAAATTCGTAATTTTACAAAAGATATCATAGCAGCCTTCTCAACACAAGAGTGAGCTTCTTTGGAACAATATGCCATTAGTTTTGATAATAGTAAAGCTTCTTCAACGAAGGGGTGTTGTTTCTTTAAACGTTTCAATGCTTGAGCACGTGCAGCAAGCATTGATACCAAAACACATTCACTTGCTGAAGTCTGCAATTTCATAAAATTATTTAAATCTTATTAAAAATAACTAGGAACTGTTGATTACTTGGATCACTCCACCACCACGACTTCCTTTTTTAAGTGCTAGAAATTCATCTGGAAGACCGATTGCTTGTCCAAACCAATCTAAGACTATAGTTTCAAGTTCAGTTAAAGCAGGACTGGCGGCCTAATTATTATTATTATTATTATTATTTTTAGGAAATTGCAATAGTTTAATTGATTACCCAAGAAAATCCAATACAACCGATACCATCTGATAACATATCACCTAATATAGATGGAAATGAATTGCCAGATGGAAAATAAGCATGAAATCTGGGATGTTGCCAATGTGTAACGCCTGGCATAATTTTCGTTTCAACATCTCTCATGATGGCATCCCATTGTTCTGGTTCATGGGGGGCCTCTTCTGGTAATAATTTCCTTAAATAGCCGGGTTCAATATCTGGTGTTACACGTCGTGTTTGTATGTTATTCAAATAATCACAGATGTATTCGACCATTTCTTTGCCACGTTCACGGAATTCTTCACAGTTCATTTCTTGTTAGAAAAAAAATAAAACAATACAGTGAAATAAAAGGATAAATTATCAAAATAATTGAAATATAGAGACGATGATTGCTTCTAATATTCGTTAATAATTAAATATTAACATATTGTCAGTATTATTGTTGATTGTGTGGGTGTAGAAATTTAATTATTACGTTTGTGACCTTGCAAATTGTTGGAAAACCCATTACTTTGAGTATATTTGCGTTCTTCTTCGATAATTTCCTAGTCTGTTAAAGAATACAACCGGTTGGTTGGATGAATAAAGAAATGGAGAGCATACCAAAAAGTGATTCAAGTATGTCTGTACGTGACGTCTCGTTCATCAACTTTGTTCATTGACGAAATTGGATGCTTTATTTTTATCTTAATTAAAAAAAAACAATTATTATAATTTCAATTAATACGACATTCCATAGTAATCTTAAATGAGGGATGTGTTATATCTTGGAATTCTTGAATTTCAAAAATTCAAAGCTCAATATAGTTAAGACTTTAACAAAACCCTTGACGTAAATCGAGAGGATTAACGTTTTATTCAAAGGTCTTCATTGACCTACCTGTTGCTTATGTGTGTGCTGAACTTATCCAATTGTTGTAATAAATGGTTATAAAAAAAAGTGAGAAAACTCGAAAGGGGGCAACAATACACAAAGCTGTACAGCTACTAACTGAACTGAATACTACCACCGTTGTTATTATCGTCGTAGTAGTCGTCGTCGTCGTCGTCACCACCACCAACCAACCAACCACCAGCCACCGTATAACTATATATATATAAAGCAATAATTTTAACACCCACCAACCCCCCAACGATAACAACATTCTTATCTGTTTTTCGCCGATTCGCTTATACGGAAATCAAAACGAATTATACCAGCCAATAACTTACCGCCAATTGTATTTCAATTAAAATTTTAATGGCCCTAAAAAATCGTAATTAACAAAGGCATATTGTTTATATTTTATAGGTTTTTGTTTCGCAAATAAAACATAATTACCATAAAAGTGGTAATAATAATAATAATAATGATAATCAAACTATAGTTGAGAATATTTTCTAGATAAGATAGTTGGAATCAGTCTTTCTTTTTTCTTGGATTCGTTCAAACAGGAATTTAATAGGACGCTTATATCATGTGTATAGATATAGATATAGACATCTATAAACTCTCATCACACAATATTGAGATCCAGTTCCACCGCTAACCTACTTGATAGGGTGGGACGAATGAATTCGTTGGAATGCAGTCATCCCCATTCCATTCTCAGACCATTGAAGTAATGAAATTTAAAGCATTGTGGTGAATAGAAAGGATGATTTTGTTCAAATTAAACGAAAAAGAAAATGGAACATCTCATTGAAGCTATAATTGTTTTGCTATATATATATATATATATAGATATGTAGAAAAGAAGGGGGCGGAGAATTCACCCGGCGCCTCCACCAAAATCCACTTAACTCACCGAACAATCATTTTTGAGGATTGATTTTTTTGTAAAAACACACTATAATTAATCAATTTTTATTCTTAAAGATAAGTACATTAATGTACATTTTCAACATTTATTTACAATAAATTTACAACGATTTTAATAAATCTTCAAATAGAGCATCCGATTGATTTTTAACTTTATTGAAATTTTCAATGAATGTTTGTTTTTGTTTATCATTTGTTAAATTATTATAAAAATCAACACCAACAATACATAATAATTTACGATCTTCATATTCATAACGACCAACACGTGTCTGTACATATGGGAAAAATGAACGTAACCATTGATTCGTACTGGCACTAATAAAGAAACATGTTAAACACCATGTTGCCATACCAATTGATAAAGATTGTGTGAAATTTGATAAACTAAAAACGACCCAATCTTGTAATAATGATAACTGATTTTGTTCAATAGCTCGTTCGAAAATCTACACACAAATAAAACAAATTTTAAGTTGGAAAACCAAATTTTTTGGAAGACGATGATTCTTACCTTGAAAACTACACGACTCAAAAGTTTCGGATGTGGTTGTTGCGGTGATAGAAATTCACCAATAACTTTCGTTAAAATATCAGATGGTGAAAAGAAATCGTTTAGAATATCAGGTAATATCCAACAGATAATTTCTATATTAAATATACAACCTTTTTTTATATGTTCGAAAATTGCCGATATTTTTTCAATTGTTTGTACTAAATGATCTGGATTTGATTGCATTAAACTTGAATTATTGGCATTTTCGAAATATTGTGAACAATCTAGAAATTTTACACAATTAAAACAACAACAAAAAATCCCAATAATAATAAAATTACCAATATACATGTAAGTTAATAGCAATTGTAATCCCATCGTTGCCATGACAGGATCATCATTTTTTAATTTCTCTAAAGCTAAATTTATCACTTGTTTGTCGACTTTTTCTAAAACTGTACGTTTTACAATAATCAACCGTTCAAAACTTTTCATTAACGATATGTATAAAGTATTTGTTTGTTGTTGTTGTTGTAATAAAATTTGTAAAGCTGCTTGTAATGTATTTGTTATAAAATTTGTTTCTAAATGAATTTCATCAACATTTTCGATTAAATAGAATGCTAACGACCATACCAACATTGTATGTTGTTTTGAACGTTTCAAAACACTACAATTCGATTATTAATTAATTAATGATAATTATACTACAAGACAATACAGGAAATCACCTATTATTCGTATTTAAATTACATTGAACATATTCTACTGCACATGGTAATATTAATTGCATCTCATCAGAAATACCACCAATACTAATATTTGTTAATTTACAACCTTCTAAAATATATAATAAACCATGTAAACAAGCGATACGTGAACTTAAAATTGAACTTTTCAAATATTGCATCAACATTTTTTTGATATTTTCATAAATTTCCAAATCCTAAAAAAATTAATTAAATTCTACAATTGTAATTAATTAATTAAACTAATAGATGTATATACAGGTGTTAGAACAGCTGCTGCTTTACAAATACCAACAATTAAATATTGGTGTAACAATTCATCTTCAAATGCATGATATTTAGATAATTCGAAAAATATCTCCAACATCCAATTGAATTGTTGGCGATCATTAAATAAATCTGAAATTGTTACAATTGAACGTACCATTTCGTGTAAGAAACTCAACGGTGTTGTTTGCTGAAATTTAATTTATTTGAATTTAATTAATTTCAATTAATAGGTGTACAAATAAATTTTAAACTGAAGCCATCTTTCGGGTAACGTACGAATTCCGGCAGCAAAGAAAATTTCATCTTTTGATTCTTCAAATTTTCCAAAGTATAGATCCGAACAAATAATAGTCGGAAGAAGCAAATTTCCAATTAATTGTCAATAGAGTTTCCTTGAACGATGTAGTAACGTGATTCTATGAAGGAATCCTTTGCTAGTACTTCTTCACGCAAATACTGCGCTTCAGCGTAAATGTTGTTGCCTCACTGGGACCTGTCCAATGTTTTCTTCATTTCGGCGTGTCGAAGTCACGATTTTCATTACACGATATTCTTTAGCCTTCTGAGTCAATTCTTCAACTTCCACAGTAGTAGCACCATTATGTTCACAATTGCTGACATTAAAATCTTTTTGAATTGAAGCATATGCTCTGGCAACTTTTTCCACTTGATGAAACTTGTATTGAATGCAGTGCCCTCTTCACGTTACAAATTTACGATAAAAGCGCGAGGGAGGTGGTAACAAATAATAACGCTTTAGAATTTATTTGTACACCTGATGATTAAAATGACTAATTACCTGTTTTAACAATTGACTATAAAAATCTAATAAAAATTGTAAACAAGAATTGATATCTAAGCCACAATTTTCCAATGATTTCTCTCGTGTTTTCCATACACTAGATGCATAACAATTCTCTTCAATTTCTATCGATTTGGTTGCAATTAATAAATATTTAATTGATAATTGATTATATGAATAATGATGATCGAATCTTTCGAAATTCCTCCAATTGAAGATATTGTATAATTTTGGTAAATATTCATGGAATTCTTTATATTTATTCAAAATATTATTATGTAAATTGTTCAATTTACCAATACAATTATTATTAATTTTAATTGTTTGATCACGTGTTACATGTATTAATTTCGTATCATTTGTATAACCAGGTAATGGTTGATTTAATGTTTGTATTAATAATGTTGTTATCGCTTTTACAGCTAAACATGATGCATTTATTATATAACATTGTTCAATTTTATCACCATCATCATCATCATTATTATTATTATTATTATTATCAGAGATATTACATAGAACTGTTAAAAAACACATCCAAGTCTCTTCGAATTGTTGACGACTTGTCCAACCTAATAAAGTCACTCTACAAGAATTGACAATAAAATTTTAAAAAGGAAATTAAAATCATTGATTTTCACCTATAAATGAATTCTTCAAGTATATCGATTTCTTGTAGAAATGTTACTGGTAATGGTGGTACTTGTGTGTTATAATCACCGGATAAATCCGGTAACCAACCAGTTTTCCATACAGTTGCCGGTATTAAAACATATGAATTAACAATTGTTAGATTTGATAATGATATTATTATACTTTTTATTGGATTGTAGAGGAATTTTGGCATATTAATTTGAATATTTTTCACTTTATATAACCAACAAACTAATGTATGTAAACGATAACAGATTTCACCACATAATTGTGTTGATGGATTTTCTAATGTTCTCTCTAATACATTTCTTGTTATTAACGGTAATGGTTGATCATCAATTAATAAAAATTCAATTATTTCATATAGATTTGTTACAAATAAATTCAATGAATTTATATGAGAATTTTGTGAAAATACTGATAAAATCTTCAAATTTTTACATAAAACTTTACAATAATTAATTGTTGAATTTATTAAATTTACATTAAAATTCTTCTGATCGATTTTAATCGAATTATTAATCAATTTCAAATTAATTACACCGAATTTGATTAGATCTATTAGATGATTATTAGAAATTTCAATTTCATTTAAATATTCTAATGAATCTATCAAATAACTAGTTGCAATTATCAAATCATTATCAATAATTATATTTAAATTATAATTTTCTGGAAATGTTTCAGATATTTCTTCATTACAAATCTTATTAATTTCATTTAATAAACAATCAATAGTTGCTTGTAAAATTGTTGGTATTATTTGTTTTTTTAAATATAAATTTATACCGAAACGTAATGATTCAATATAATTAGCATAATTAAAATCAATATTTGTCATAAATTCAACAATTTCATTATAATTCATTTGATTTAATAATTCAGCTGTTTCTTTATTTAAATCATTATCATTACATTTTGTTTTTATTTGATTTATATACCAATTTTTATTGATTTGTAATTTTTTTATATAATCCGGATTCACTGATCGTTTCTGATCAAATTCTAATGGACTTATATCATAATATTGTGTACATAATTTATTCAATAAGCTCGATAATGCTTCATATCTTAAAAGAGATTTATTGATAATTACTAGAGGACAAGGTCTAACGTTATATTGCTTTGTATTTGATTAATAATAGCGGCGATCTTAGATACTTGGCTGTCCATGTGCTACAGTCAAGTCGACCACACTTGTTAACTGAAAAGTTAAGTCAACAGACATTTTTTTTTAAATTAAACTAGACAATTGGCCGCTCCTGTGCGACACATCGCTCGTCCAATAAGTAGGATCGCCCCTGGTAATAACATACACCATCAATTTTTTACAACTTTTAGAAATAGTAACCGATCTTCACAAATGCCAATGGTTTTGTGTAGGTACAATAAATAGGTTGTGTATTATGGATGCCTAGAGTTCATCGATAAAAGATCTCCATACATGCCGGGAAATCGTCTGAGGAAAAACTGTTCAATCCTTGTCTTTAAGGTTGTCTGAATACCCTCTCAGCAACACATGATCCGGAAATCCTCTAATTGTAAGTAAAATCAGATGGGACCAGACTTAGAGGGTGAAAGTCGAAAAAATACAGCTAACAACGTGCAGGCTATCATCCCTTTGTACAGTTCGGGACTGGACGGTTATTCTGCACAGATTTTTCATTCTTATGAGGCTGCCTGAACAATTCATCAAAATTGCAGTTTTCTACCACACACGCTTCGTAAGTACCGAAAGCCAGGATTGCAGAGTGTTTTCTCAAAAATAGAAGTTCAAAAGAGAAAACAACCAGGGTGGTTGAGACATATGCATATACAGATTGGTAGATGATAGGCTTACGAGAAGAATATACGAGGCTAAATCGGTTAGAAAAAGAAGGAGAGGTATTCGAGAAAAACCTGACAGAACGAGATGAGAACAGCAGCGTAAATAAGAAAGATACAGTGGTCTGTAGTTAAAAACATAGCTCAGAACAGAAGGACTTGGGAGATATAAATCTCAACTCTTACATAATCCAATACTTAACACTAGATGGACTTGGGAATAAATAAGACAGTCTTCATTGATAAACACAATTGTGAGATGTAAGAGATGTATTTTCTTTTTCGTGGAATAGATTGCAGCTTAGACTACATAATACTGATAACGGCTATGAACACACAATAGAACCAAAAACATTCTAAATATAAGGTCAAATCTTAAAAAAAAAATGAGCATGTTAAGTGGTAACCTTACTTAATATACATATAAATTACAGTGGTGTAGTCTTGGGAAGGTTTGTAAGACCCGGATCCGCTCATAATTGCATTTAATAGGGCTATCGGTTGATTGGGATAGATGTTTATTTTAGCCAAAACCTACTCTTAGGGGTTTCGCATAAGTTAGAATGAGATAAGCAGAAAATAAGCGGTACTTGATCGAGAATGTCGATCTACTTCGATCTTTGTCGGACACATCTGCCCGACAAAGATAGAAAAGTCAAAATTTTGTGGACAGAGAAACGTTTAAGAGTGGGTGTTGTCAATAGCTGGAATTCTAAGAAACACCACCGTGTATTTCCTGTTTATCTCTGCGAAACATAAGAATGAATGCTGCTGCTATATTTTTCCTATGTTAGTATTAGAAACGCCAAGTCTGTATAGGTGAATAAATTGGGTAGCTTTGAATTTGAACCCTCCCAATTTTTAAAGCCACGCTACACCACTGTAAGGTTAATTAGAAACAATAACGACAATATAACGTTAGAATTTTAGTCAATTTATAAGAATAATAATAAAAAACTACTAACCTTTTTGTTAATTTATGTGTAACCAATGATTTGACAATACCAATTAAATCTTCTTTACACAATTGCATATTAACATCTTCCATTGTCATTGTTAATAATAATTCAATTTTACGACTAGCTAAATTTGCAACATTTCTAGATAATGCTAATTGTTTTGATATTAAAAATTTCGGCAATAATAATTTTAATAATTCACCAATATGATTTGGATGTGTATTCTCTATACATTTCAATAATTTTATCTTAAATACAGACTATATTTTTTAAAAATTAATTTTCGTATTATCACTAGAAAAACAACGAAACAAACTTACATCATCATAATTACAACAATTTTTAATTAAACTCTCTAAAAACAATTTACTTGTAGTGGAAGTACGATGTATGGAAGTGATAAATTCGGATACAGGAATTTCTTCATATAAATTCACAAGTTGTGGTGCATAATTATCAAGGAACCAAGATAATTGTTTCGATTGGAATGGTTCTTCACTCTACAACACAAAATTTGATAACAATTTTACAATAAATAAAAATGGAACAAGAAAAAAAATTACCAAATAATCACAAAATACTATCAAACTACCAGTTGTAACAATCCTTTGATTCATCGATAATTGATTGGTTTTATCAATTTTCATAATATTCAACCAATAATTATCATCATTATAATTTAATAATGTTAGAAAATATGACCATAAAAAACATAAAATTGGATAATCATTTGATAATTGTTGAAAATTATCGTTTAATTCATCTAATTGTAATTGATTTTGATTAATTATTGCAATTTTAGCAATTTTACAATGACTACCAGATTGAAAAATATATAAACAATAAATTAAAAATGTATTAAATTGTTGTATTAAAAAATTATCATCATCATCATTATGAATTTTATAGAATTTTAAACGTTTCGTTGTTAACATTAATATTTTAAACAACAATTTAATAAAAATCATTTCTGTTGTGATATTTTGTAATAAATCAATATTTGTTAAAACATTTAATGGATCTATTGTTTGTGTAATTTGTTCAAATAAACAATTTGGTGATATTTCATTTTTAATTTCATCAATTTTATATAAAATCACATCCTCTTTAATTGGTGATAATATAAGGAATGTTAATAGAATTTTTGATAACCAACGTTTGAAAATTTCCAATGAACAATCATCATTTGGTGGTTCTTGAAATAATAACAATAAGAAATTGTTGATATTTTCAAAAACATTCGGATGTAATACAAATATTAATTGTTTAAATGCTAAAATACCATCAATATTATCTAATTTAATTTTATTTTGTTTCAACATTGGTAGAATGATTTGTATTGTTTGTAATGACCATCTTGACCATTTCTCTTGATTATCATTACAATATTTACTATCATCTAATATAATTGTTATTAAATTTATTATTTCGTAATATTCAATTAATTTTAATAACATTGAAAATAAGACTTCACGTGTTGTTTCCAATTCTTTACTATCGAAATTATTTGTTTTATTATTACGTAAAAGGAATATATCTTCAATGATTGGATATAATGCTGGTATACAATATTGTTGTGGTGATTGACCACTAGCCATTAAACCATCACATAATTGTAGAATTTTCGGTATACTAATTATACATCTAGAATGTTGTTTACTATATGATAATTGTACGAGAAATTGGAAGATTTTCGGTATTAAAATTTCCGAATTTGTTATTTGTCCTTCTTCAATATATTCAAATTGTTTCAAAACGAAACCAATGAATATTTGTTCGGAATCTAATAAACAATAATTTACACGTAATTGTATTAATTGGCTTAATAATTGTAGAACTTTACATTGTAATTTTACATCACTTGTAATTGTGTATTGCTAGAATTGGGAATAATTGTAAAAAATTGTAAAATATTATAAATACAATACATACTTTTAATGATTTTATAACCATTGGTTCAAAGATTCTAATGTAATTTGCTAAAACTTTATCGAAACTTTTCGTATTACCAATCATTTTAATTAAATCTTTACGATGTAAATAACCCATAATAACACTATCATCATTTAATTCAATTTTATTAAAATTTTTCAAATCATTGAAACAAATCGATAAATTATTGTATGATTTTTGAAAGATATTATAATAGAAACCATTATTATCAATTTGTATATCATAGATATTATCATTATTATTATTATTATTGTTTGTTTTTTTAATATTTTTTATTTCATTTATATTTGCTGTTAAATTTGTACCAAATAAACATTTTAATAATTGCTGTACACATTCAACTGTATTTGATGAATCTAATTGAAAAGTTGAACGACAATAATTTAATATTTCATCAGCTATTTCACCAAATTCTATAATACTACCAATTTCCATTAATATACAAAATGATTTTAATGTTTGCCTTAATAAACCTAAAAATTTCTCACTAGCCTCCGAGTCCAAGGAAATCTGGAAAGACAATTGCCAAAAACATAATAATAAGAAGAAACAGATAGATAAATCGAGAATTATAAGCTGTGGCTGCAGTTCAGAAAGTCTAATGAAGACAAACGACCCTTATAATCTAAAGCTAAAAAAACCATCTAAAATTAACAATTTAGGCCAAATAACCGTGTGTGAATAGCAGTACAGACTCACGCTCGCCGATTAGATTAGTAACTCATCACAAATTTCTGGTTTACTTGGAAAGACGGGTTTAGTTGTTGCAAATTTTTCTATCATTCTACAGAGCCACCGAGACTGAGGTCAGGCACCGGTGCCAACAACGAAATCCGGGTGTCATTCCGGACTCTAGACCGATATGAAACTATAGCTTATATGCATCTGTATCAGTCAAATTAGGATTTAGTTTGATTCGTTTCTTATTAGAGGAATTGAATCTAACTTTTTATAAAGGGCACCAGAAAATCTCTTTGAATAGCAGGCAAGATAAGTCTCGATCAGGGTCTGACCAAAGAGCAAATTATTAAAAAATAGAATAAGTGCAAAACGAGAAAGCAAAACAAGGGAGCTACAATTAATATTTACCTTATAATTACTATAAGCAGCACGCAGAACTTCATAAAGTTTCATATAATGTGGTATATTAACAAAATTACTCAATTTATTCAATTCTTTTCTATCACCAATATTACGCTCATCCTTTTCTTTTTCCTGTTGTTGTTGTTGTTGTAATTGTTGCATTTTTGTTGATTGTAATGCTCTCTTTTCTAAATCACTTTTACGTCGTTTTATTGGCGATAAAGTATTGGTTGTTGTTGTTGTTAAATTTGTTAAAACAGTCTTTTGTTGTTGTTGTATTGGTATTATTTCATCCAATACATAATGGAAAATATTCAATAATTTTATAATATGATTTAAATAATTTTGTGATATTAATTTAAATTTACAATCTGTAAACATTTCCCATGGTTGTGTTATTGATGTTATTTCACCTAATGGATTTAATAAATTTAATGCATAACTTGCATATAAATTTTTACATAAATTTAATAAATTCAAATGACAATTTATATCATAACTGATTATAGAATTTTTTAAAAAATTTATCGATAATTTTAATAAATCTATAGTTATATCACTTTTATCAGCTAAATAAATTTCATTTTGTAGACAATTCCAAGCTCTACAATATACAGTTGTTGGATATGTTTCACTTAATAATGATAATGTTTCAATACAACCATACTAAAAATTAATCAATCAATTAATTAATTTAAACAAATTACAAATTTAATTTACAATAAAAAATTTCGATTTCGTTATTAATAAATTATTGTACAATTTTGTAATGATTTTCGATAGAGAATATTCAATTCTTGGACAACTTTCTTCAAAGATTTGATTGAATGGAAATGGTTTATTATCAGTTAAACGTTTCTTTGTTAAATCACCAATTGTATTATTTTTACATAATTCGATTAATAATCGATTTTTATAATTTAAAGCATTCGTAATGATAGCATCTTCATTTACATTGAAATTTTCAAAATATAACACCGGAATTATTCTGCAAATAAAAAAAAACAACAACACTATTACTGAAATAAAACAAATACTCCATCTGTCTTAAAAGAATTGTCACATTTAGCATTTTTTAATTAGTGTAACTACATTTAACGTTATAAAGACCGAATGGCAGTGAAAAGTTGAACTGTTAGAAAGTGGAGATCTCACTTTTAAACTGTACAATGCTGTACTTATACCTGGGTTTGTTAATGTGACAACTATTTCAGGACAAACAAGAATGGTAGATAGTTACGTTGATAAAGCATTAGCTGCAGCATTTCTCACTCTTATATCATCATCATTATGTAATTCAAATAAAACATTATAAACGATTTTATTTTGAAAATTTGAATTATTTTCAATCTCAAATATAGAAACATATGGAAGTTTTGCAACTAATTCACATAAAGATACCTATAACAATATAATTAATTATCAAAAAAAAAAACAAATAATTATAAATTAATATAAAATTACTTTAATAAGCCAATATGGATTTGTTGCAATTAATGGTAAAATTTTCAATAATGGCACAATACAATAATGATCACTAGATTGAATAATACGTTCTAAACATATATTTAAACTAATTATAGTTTGTTTCGAACATGTCGATGATTCATCTTTAAGACCATCAATAAAGATTTTTATTAAATTTTCTAAATGAAATTGTTCTTGATTTGAATTGATTTTAATCCATAAATTATAATTACCGTTATTTTCAATTAATATTGTTTTAATAAAATTTGCTAAAATTATACGTAAATTACCACGTAATTGTGGATCTGTATGATCTTTATATAAAAATAAATCAGAAATTTGTTGATCTGTAAATTGTTTAGATTTTGTTTCATCATAATTTTTATCTAAATAAATAAAGAAAATCTTCGGATGAATCTTTAAAATTGTCGATAAACATAATAATGCTAATGATTTTACAGAAATACGAACTAATTTATCTGGAATATATGTATTTGTTTTGCCTGATAAGAGAAATGTTTTCACTATTAAACGTGAACAATAAATTAATGATATATCTTTATCAGTAAAATTTCCAATAAAAATCTCTTGGAATTTTCCAATTTTCTCACTATCGTCATTATCATCATCAACAATTGGTGATGTACTTTTCTCTGATGATTTATCACTAATTGTTAAACGTTCTAAATGATCACATTGATCATTTGTATTAAAATGATTATTTTTATTATTATAATCATAATGATCATAATCACTAATTGAATCAATTGATGTATTTTTACTATCACTGAATTTTTGTGTAGTATTATTTGTTTCTAATTTTGTTGTATGTAAATCAATTACTGTTAATTTCGATTCATCTATCCATTTCTCTATATCACTACGTATTGTTTCAGTTAATTCAGTTTCAGGAAATAAATCATCTGTTTGTTGATTGGTTGCAACACTCAATTGACCTGAAAATTTAAACAACAACAATATAATTTATAATTTTACTATTACAATAGACTCCCGCTTAACTCAACCAGATTAATCCAAGAGTTAAAAAAAAGACTTGCTTTGGTTGGAAGTGTGAATCGGCTCTAACAGACAGAGTCATCAATTGAGACAAAGGCCAGTTTAAGAGGGAGCCTACTGTAATTAAAACAATTACTGGGTGATCGTATTTTCGTTAATGGTGTTGATTGTAATGTTATCCGACTTGTTGAAATTCCATTAGGACAAAGTAGAATTCGTTTCAAATCATTTGATGAATTCTCCAATAGTACATATAATGTTTCTAATGCTGAATTAATAACATTGTGATCTTTATTTGTAAAACAGAAAAGACATGCTTCATAGATCTTGAAATAGAATTATTAAATTTATGAATGTTTTCCAAAAAAAAAAAAAAAATACTTGTAATAATCGTTCAATTGGTAATGTTGGTATATCGAATTCTTTACGTATTCCAAAACTATTTCTACTATCTTGTTGTTGTTTTGTTTTGTTTAATTGTGGTAAAATATTTTTTAAACATAACATAACACCCAAAATTAAATTATTATTTTGTGTATTATCCAAAGGTATTAATAAATCCAATAAATTATTAATAATGTAACAAATAAAAACGTAAGGTTTTCGACAATTTATACAAGTCGTTAATATACAATTTGCTGTAGTCCTTCGAATTACTGTCGATTGATTTGTCACATTTACCAAAAAACTCTTTAAAACAGCCTAAAATTCATTTATTTGTTATCAAATAATGATTTAAAATCTAATAAAAGTTGCCACCTTGATTTCATTATCTGATGCAAAATTGCCTAAAACTTCCATAATTTTTGGTAAACTATTCGCTAATGTTTCATGTATTTGTTCTTCACTACGTTCTGTTAATTTGATAATTGTTGGAAATAGATTTGCCACATATGGTTTACCTTTATGTGGACGTATTAAATGTGCTAATTGTGAGAATTTTATTAATGCAATACGTAATGATCGACATGAACCGTTCTTTTTTATATTTTTATGTAATTCAATTTGAACTTTACCAATATTACCATCATTCATAGCCTTTAAAAATTTCACAAATCAATTATAAGGATATTTATATGTAAATAGAAATGAAATAGTTACTCTAATTATTCGATTAAGACATTCTTCAGCTACCATACGTATATCAGACTCTTGATCATCACATAGTTGTAATAATACTTCAATTGTTACACTTAGATAAGTGTGAAAGTTTGGGGCTACTTTAATGGTTGCATTCGAAATTGCTTCTGTTAAAATATGACAATGTTGAATCTTGTCTTTTTTCCTTGAAAACAAATAGAAATTACTTAAAATTATTGTTGATTTTTACAACAAATACCCACTTTGAATGGTCATAAGATTGATTAGAATTTGATAAATTTTTTAAAATTTCTAACGATTTTAATAATTTCTCTTGTG